>VMKM01004872.1:0-11643 GCA_008360985.2 Macquaria ambigua | reverse complement strand
GCAGTAGCAGCAGCAGTAGTAGTAGTAGTAGCAGCAGTAGCAGTAGCAGCAGTAGTAGTAGTAGTAGTAGTAGCAGCAGTAGTAGTAGTAGTAGCAGCAGTGAAAGCTCACAGCTCTTGTGTTTGTGGGGGGTTTAAGTTTTGACAAGAAGCTCTTCCCAGATACAAATACATCCCCCCCCCCAGCCCTTGTCTCCATACACATGTTAAATGAGGGTGGGGGTGGGGGGGTAGTAAGGGGCTGGGGGGTTTAACGCTGCATGTGATGAACAGAATAACGAGCTGCAGAACAAACCTCAACCACAGAGGCTGTGTTCACACCTGCATTAACGTGAGAGCAGCTGTGGAGATCCCAGCGCTCAGACCAGATTCTGAGGTGGTCTGGGTTGGCCACGATCTTGTAGCTGCGTGTAGGTGAATGTGTCCCGGGCCACACTGAAGGAAGGACCGCCTCCTCAGCTGATGTCCTCTGCTGCAGATTTATAAGAGTGTGTCAAACATCCTGGAGGTCTGGTCTGTCTGGAGGGATCAGACTCAGGCTGTATAGTTCTGATTTTGCCTCCATGCCAAAGTCTTTGCAAACTTGTTCTTCTTATAATTTCCAGCAGACTCGGCACAGGAAGTGCATTGCTGCCTCCCGCCGTCTTTGCAAACAGAAATGATGAGTGTGTTTATTTGCATATTGAGCGGGAAGTGAGATCCGATCTCAGGTGGTCACCAGAGACGCAGGTGTGAAGTGATGTACTTAATATTAATATAATAATAATAATAATATTAAGCTTTATTTGTATAGCAGCTTTCATGCAAAAAAAAGGCAGATTTCTGCTCCAAAATCAACACAAATGACACTTGATTCTAGAAAGTTTGGATGATTTTCTCGAGTTTTAAGAGAATAAAACTTTTAGGACTCAACAATCCCTCCTGGCTCTGCTCTCAGCCCCATTTTATTTGATCTATATTCTACTATTATGTCTTTTAATTTGCTGTTTTAATAAATCTTTCTGTTGTTTTTGTTTCATTTTATCTCAGTTTGACTTTTATTGTCTTGCTCTTGTGTTTGTCACCATCCTGCCTGTTTGATATTTCACACTAAATGCTTTTATTGTGAAGCCCTTCACCATAAAACCCCCCTTTACTCGACCAGGAGATATTGAACATCCTGCAGCCAGTCAGGACGCAGGACTCTCTGTTGTCATGGCGTAGTATAATTGTTAAGTAGTAGTACTTCCTGTTTCCACCTGAAGAGCTGTCACCTCTGCAGCAGCAGCTCGACCTTTGACCTCTGACGGCTCACAGAACAACAGCCACATTCCTGAGTAACGGCTCAGCTCATCTGTGTGAATGGATGGTAACACACACACACACACACACACACACACACACACGCACACGCACTCTAATCAATAGTCACATTACCAGCAGCTGCAGTTTGTCTTCACATGTAAAAATCTTCAACACAATAACTCTTCATATAAAAACCTCACATTTGGAGTCAGGACATGGTTAGCCTAGCTTAGCATAAAGCTCTGATCTAGATGGATAATCTTCAGTCGGTTCTGAACTTCACAAAACTACTTTTTCATATTTTGCACCCTGGACTTTGAATAATGCACAAGATAAACTTCACCTGGAAACATATCAGGCGTTCAGACGTCTCGTCCAAAACCTGTTTTATGAAAAATGTGACAGTTTTAAATACTCTCTCTCCTTAATGCCTCTCATGTTTATGTGACGTTTCTTTTCTCTCTTGCAAAAGAGATCATGTTTCTGAAGATACTTCCTGCTTAAATAAAGGTTAAATAAAGTTAATCTCCAAAAAGTTTCTGTTCCCTCAGCAAATATGTTTTATGATCAGTGGATCAGGTTTATCAGACACTGAAAGCTTTATAAAACTGTGGAGGGAGAGGCTAAATGAGAGGCTGTGCTGCAGCTTAGTGGCTCCTTCACATCATAAAGGCAATGCAGAAAGAAACACAGCCTCCTCATTCATTTCAATGAGAGCGCAGCCTCAGGGAGGAGAAGTCCTCCTGCAGCAACGCTCTGGCTTCACGTTCTCTGTGGTGTGTTGATGATGTCCTCTGTCCTCAGTGTTTCCTGAGCGGACGACGCTCTGAGGTTTGGACACAAGACTTTGTCTCTAGAACAGCGTCTCACTGTTCCCTCATTTGCACATGCAGGTAAAAGTTTGCTGAAACATTTGAGGAGATTTTAGAGGCCTGAAGGTAAAAATGAGAAAAACATTGCGAGAAATAAACATAATTTGGGGAAACCCCGGTGGCCAGAGGATGTTGGTCCCCATCACTTTCACCAAACTCCCCAATAAAATAACCCAAACATCATTTAACAGAAATATAGAATAGTTTTCTTTTCTTCCCTGCCCTCAGGTTAGAAACCACTGATCTATAGATGTGTGAAGGAGGATGAAGCATCGTGTGACGTCTTGTTGCTGTGAACGCGTCCTCACTACGCAGCTCAGAGTTCACTCACCACCTGTGAGGCGCTGGAGCTGCAGGACACACCTGTTCACCTTCACATGAGTGTGTTCTGTCTTTGGCTCTGTGAACCTGCAGGTAAGTGAAGAAGATTCACCTGGATCTGTCCTCTTTACACCAGCAGAGACAACAACACACAGAAACCTGGAGTTAATATGTAAAAACTGTAACCAGAAATAAAAATATAAACAGTAACATATTAAACAGAGTGTGAACAGAAACTCTGTGGACGCCCTCTGTTGGTCCAGAGCTGCACCAGGTTTTGGAAGAAACCTGGAAACATTAGGACTTCCAGGACCTCAGCCTGGAAACAGGCTATAAATGTTTATTCAGACACCTTCTGACTAAAAAAGGAGAAAACACAGAAGCAACTGAAACTTCCTTAAAGCCCCCTGAACACTCCTTGAACACTCCTGGAACTTCCTCAAGGACTTCTAGCGGTCTCTGAAGAACACCTGGAACCTCGTCAATGACTCCTGTCCTCTTCCAGGAACGTTCAAACCCTCTTCAAGGATTCCTGGAACACCACACAGGACACTCAGAGGCTCCTCAAGGACAATTTCAATGATCCTTGAAGGACCTAAAGACCACTTAAGTAGCCCTGGAAATCCTTGAGAATTCCTTGAATCCTTTAAAAAGCTCCTGGAATCTGCTCACACATCCCTGACATTCTCTGGACTGCTGTTGGCCTGTAAAAGCCTGGACATGACTGATTTTATGTTTGATTCTATGTTTAATTAAGCATTTAATCTTATTATTTTCACTTTTGATGGTGTTTAAGATGGCGTCTGAACTCAACATAAAAATCTGCATATTAACAACATGTCCATCTAATCTTTCACACAGGCTGAATTTGCATAAAAACTGACACACACAGGCTGAAAAGCATGGAGGGAGCGGGACATGTGATGCTTAAACGTGTTTACTTTAAACCAGGGGCTTTGAAAATATCGATCCTGCGATTTAATATCACTAAACAGCAATAAAAACCCGTTAAATATCGATTACTTTCCCTGTAATGATTTATCAATTGAAACTGAATTGAGGTAACGGCCAGACGCCTGTGGGCGGGCACGCGGGGAGGGTAGGAGAGCTGTGATTGGCTGAGGGCGGTAACGTCGCGCGCATGATCAGCCGGTTAATAAGACGCCGGTTTGGAAGTTGAGTGTAGACCGAGCGAGTGATGCAGGCGGACTGAACAGCGAGCCGTTAAACGAGGCATAAAGTAGAGAAAGTGTCTGCGGTGGGTTGTTCGAGTCCGTCCGTCCGTCAGTTTGAAACACTAATTCGGACCATGGTTCAGCAGACGGAACATGGCGGGGCGGGGATTAACACCGGGTCCCGCGAGGCGACCGACCCGGAGGAGAGCGAGCTGCTGGCGGCCTCGGCGTGCAGCCCCGTGCCGCTGAAGGCGGACTGGTGTAAAACGGCATCGGGTCACATCAAGCGGCCCATGAACGCCTTCATGGTGTGGTCCAAGATCGAGAGGAGGAAGATTATGGAGCAGTCACCGGACATGCACAACGCGGAGATCTCCAAGCGGCTCGGGAAGCGGTGGAAAATGTTAAAAGACACCGAAAAGACCCCGTTCATCCGGGAGGCGGAGCGGCTCCGGCTCAAGCACATGGCCGACTACCCGGACTACAAGTACCGGCCCAAGAAGAAGCCCAAGACGGACGGGTGTCCGTTTCCTGCGGGGAAACCAGCCGCTCAGTCCCCGGAGAAGACTGTCGTCAGACCCGCTAATAAGAACCACGCCGCCGCGAAGAAATTCTCCAAGTTGAAACCCAGCAAGCCGGTAGACGGTCCAGGCCGAGCCAGCACCCACCTCCCGCAACACCAGCACCCGGACCCCCGGTACCGGTACGTGTTGACCACCAGATTTAATACCACCAAGCGCGTTAAACGGGACTTTACCGATGACGAGGAGGAGGAGGGGGACGACGACGACGACGAGGATGAAGACGACTCCGAGGAGGAGCCGGAGTTTAAAGCGGACGAGGAGGACGAGCCGTCCCAGTACAGCTTCGCCAAGATGCCGGCCAGCCTGAGCTCCGCCGCCGAACCGGAGGGAACCAGCATGTACGACTCGTCCGGTCGGCGCTTCTACAGCTTCAAGAACATCACCCGGCAGACCACCAGCACCTCCTCCTACCCGGCCTCCCTCTCACCAGCATCCTCGTCCCGGTCCGGCTCCACATCCTCCTCCTCCTGCTGCGGGGAGGACCTGGACGATCTCCCCGCGGAGGGGACAGACTTAACCCTGAGCCTCCTGGCCGGCTTCCACGCCTCCTCCGAGCCCTGGAACTCGGTGTCCAGCACGGCCCCGGGGAACCTGAGCCTGTCCCTGGTGGATAAAGACCTGGACTCGTGCAGCAGCGAGGGCAGCCTCGGGTCCCACTTCGACTTCCCGGATTATTGCACCCCGGAGCTCAGCGAGATGATCGCCGGGAACTGGCTGGAGGCCAACTTCTCGGACCTGGTGTTCACTTATTGATCCCACGAAGGGGTTATCAATACCACACCCGGCCAGGAAGGAAGGGGATTAGCATTATCCATCCGCCTCATCTGCCCCGGAGCCGGTTCTGGAGCTCCAGAGCCAGTCAGGGACCGGGGCGATGGGGCTGCTGCTGCCCGGGAGCGGAGGGCTGTTTTGGGGGGCTCCCCGGACTGGACACACACTGCGGTACTTCTGCAAAAAATGAATGAAATGAAATCACCAACAGGGTTTTATGAATTTAGTTTTCTGTTGCTCGGGTCTAAAACAGGACCCGAACTATGCATTCCAGTCCAGACTCTAATTAACACTAATATCAGGACGTAAGACTCTTTGTTCAGTGGTCTTGCGGCCCAGCAGCAGGACTCTTCAGGACTGTGTTATGACTCTGTTTCTCCTGTGTATTTGGTGGTTGTCCAGCTGTGGAGAAACGCCATGAAATGTTGAGTTAAGCCCAAACTGAGCACAGATATGGCAGGAAGCAGTTTTTGATATTCACATAACCAAACATACCTCATCTTTTTTTAAAGATATCAAGAAGTAAAACTATTTTCAGGCATATTTTTGTACAGTCAAAGGGAATGTCAAAGGTTTTTTCAGGCACTTCTTCTACCACTTTTCATTCTGACTGATGAATATTATTATTTGTAACTTAGCATGTGAGGGTTCAAACCCCGGCCAGCCTGCCTTGCTTTAATGCCTTGCTGTTGTTTTAAAGGAGTGTGCAGACAGGAAGTGGAGCAGATCCAGGACTGTATATGTTGTGTAAAATAGTTAAAGTTTAGGAGTTTATGTATATTGGTGTGAATGAGTCCTGACAGCAGGAGAGAAACTGGAGTTTCTGTTAGTTTTTTATATCATCAACGGCACATATTTGTTTTTTGCTCATTATTTTGGTGCAATATAAAAGAAAAGAGAAAAAAATAAAGTAAAGGACCGTCCCAAGTTTTTTTTGTAGCGGAAGGGAAACTGCGTTAACTTGTCCTTCATGATGAAGTCTGGATGTCAACAACTGAATAAATCAGCTGGAACTGAGTCAGCTCACCTGCTTCATTATTGATCTCTGATTGGAGCTTTTATTTCAGTCTCTCATTGGCTGTCAGGTGGACCCTTAAAGGGGCAGGAGTGTGTTTTTGGCAAGTTTTAAATCAAAAATTCATAAAGATGTTTAAGGTTTCGCAGACCGTTTTCAGTTTGAAACTTTCTCACCACAAGGCCGAGTTCCAGAGCTTTCAGTTATATCACATGATCCTCCTCAGCAGATGGTGTTGTCATAGAAACGTAGACGTTCAAGTTCCCTTTTTTTTTGTTGAGATTCAAAGTTAAATTCCAGGAAGTGTCAAGGGTTTCCAAGGTTCTTAATGTGGTATTTTCTCCTTGAAATGAATTGTAATTGTTGTAAAGTAAACAGAGGCATCATACTCTAAAACAAGCCTTTTTGGAGTCTTTAGATTTCTCTAGCGGTCCTTGAAAGTCATTGAAATGTCCTTAACATGAGAATCTTTCCAGCTCAGGTCAGCGCCTCTCGTCTCATTCAGACAGAAAATAAGGATTTCATTCATTTAGCAAGTCAACAACCTGAAAATGATAAAAAAAAAACAACAAAACAATTTTCCACAACGAGTCGCCCAGACGTCTGATGAGAAATCAGATTATGGTGGATGTTTGCAGTCTGACACCCGAACACAGCAAGGCTGTAACACCAGAGTCTGAACGCCACGTTTAATCAGCTCCCAGCTGAGATTCAAACATCTGAGCAGAGCGACCCGGGATTAACTGGAGCAGGTCTAACACAGTTTAACAGATCAGGTTAATGCTGCGTCTGTTTCTAACTGGATGTTTAGACGCCAGCGTCTGTCCAAAGCAGCGGGGAGGAACTGGAGTGTTTAAATGGAGTTGATCTACACAGTCTACAGAGAAGGAAAGCCATGCTAGTAAAATCACGTCACACTGGTGTCTGTTCTCCAGCAAACCTTAAGACAGAAATCAGTTCATTTCAACAGAAGTTTCTCTGTGAATTTGTTCGCTGCCAAAAACCGTCTGGAGTCCAACATGGAGGAAGCTGTCAGCAGGTCGTTGAGCCCTTTTTCACCTGCATCTTCTTCTCCATGACATGTTAGCTGTGGTTTTATTTCTTTGCAGTTTCTGTATGTGTGTTTTGAAGAGCAGTGAGCTGCAGGGTGAAGCTGCAGAGGAGGAAGACGAAGACCAGCTGAGCAGCTTAAACCAGCAGCTGAAGAGTCAGCATGGAAGTCAACAAACACCCGAGTCACTTAAAACTCAATGTCTCCTGTGACCTTTCTGTAACACGTCAACATTAATGTTACAGGCTACAGACGTTCAGCACACAGAGGCCACATGTTCACCTTCTTATCTCTTCTGCTCACAGAAAACAAAATCACTTTAATAAATTCTGAAACACGATGAGCTGATTTGAAGCTGTTTGGTCGATTCTTCTCGTGTCTGATGGTCTACGGCCATGCTAGCAGCTCTGTGAGGCTGCTAAATGCTAACATCAGCATGCTAACATGCTCACAGTGACAATACTGACATGCAAATGTTTAGCAGGTATAATGTTCACCGTCTTAGTTTAGTGTGTTAGCATGCTAACTTTAGCTAATTAGCAGTAAAGTCAGAGGATCACCAAAGTTATTACAGTTCATCCTGAGATGTTTGGTGAGATGTTTCAGTCTGAAGTGGTGGACAGACAGACAGACAGACAGGTAGACAGACAGACAGGCAGGCAGGCAGACAGGCTGCCGTCCATTAAGTCTTGCTGATAGTGTCTAAAGACCCTTCGTTCAACAGTCAGAGCAGCTGACTGGCTTCATGAAGGTTCAGTTTGAATCCACACCAGCTGAGTGATAAATAATATTCTCTGTCTGGGCTGTCGGACATTTCTGGAGAAGTTAAAGAAGTTGAGTTTGAAAGTTTATTCTTGACCTTGGAAACAAAACAATCTCAACTCAAGGTCTACTTACTTAGTTTCTAGCTCAACTTTTAAGCCAACATGGACGAAGACTATAAATTGCTCATAAAAACGGAGAGTTTGAACATCTCTTGCTCCTTGACTGCTGAGCAAATGGCTGGTGTAGATCATGTGAAATGGTTGAAAGCTCTGGAACAAGCTAATGGACCTTGAGTTTCAAACTGTTTCCCAGGTCAAGAATGAACCTTCCAGCTCAGTTTCATCTGCAGGTTGATCATCATTCCTGCCTCCACCCTTCATTTGTTTATGTTATCCAGAATGCAAAATGAGGGCGTGATTTGAAGTCTCAGCTCTATCAGAGCGGCGTCTCCAGGGGGTCAGGGGTCAGGGAGTCACTGGGTCGGCAAATGGGAGCGCAGTCTGTGAGCTCGGTCTGTTTTCTCAACTGCTGCTGCTTATCAGGAGGCCGAATCAACAGAGACCAGCAGCCAGACTGCCGAGAGGAGGAGGAGGAGGAGGTGGAGGAGGAGGAGGAGGAGGACGAGGCAGCTCCCACGTCCTCCATCGTTTTGGAGTATTTAATATCAAAACCCATCTCTTTTCTCTAGTGTGGGTAACTAGCAGAACAACATCATAGTAGCAGCTGCGTGTTTGGACTTCACATTTCCAAAGGAAGCTGTTGAGGTCTAATTTATTAATTTAACTCTCCTGTGTGTGTGGACATGAACAGTCCTTAGTTGCGAAGCCACGCCCATCTTTTTAGCAATCCAATCAGATTTCAAGGATTTGATTTAAATCCCTCTCCTTACTAACCTCTGCACCTATTTTGTTTCACTCAGAGTGAAATATTCCCTTTACACAGACTTTAAAGTTATAAAATAAATGTGTCTTTACTCCGAGTGAAGTACAATATTTGAAATGTAGCAGAGTAGAAGTATGCTATAAAGTATCAGGAAATTAACATACCTAAGTACAAGTACCTCAAAACTGTACTTAAGTATGTACTAATGTAGTTTTCCACCACTGGAATAATGTTCTCCATGTTCACCATCTTAGTTTAGTATGTTAGCATGCTAACATTTGCCAATTAGCACAAAACACAAAGTGCAGCTGAAGCTGATGGGAACTCTGACCGAGTGGCTTCATGTGTTGACTTCATGCTGCAGACACAGACAGCAGCAACGAGTCACTGAACAGACGAAGAAGAAATCTGTCCTGATGCATGCAGCGTCCTCCTCCGTCACTCCTGCAGACTAATGCAGTCACACATTTGAAAACACTTAACCTACATATTCAGAGACTGTATCTGCAGCTTTGGGAATGTGTGTGCCAGTAGAAACCAGCTTTGATCAGCAGCAGACTGAATTCACACACTGTAAAAAGAGTCCAGTGGATTTAACTTGATTCAGTCCTCTCTGTCTTTGTGATTTTTATTTTTAAGACTTCCCCCGACATAAAACATGGAGTCCTGTTGTTGAAATATCAGATAATATAAATACAATAATTAATGTTATGTTTGGTGTTTTCTGGTTGTTTTTACAGCAGCTATAAACAGTTAGCATATTCAACATTATCCTAGCGATTCTAGCTAGCTGATGTTCCTGTAGCTACAAACAGCTAACATTTATATTTGTTTATATATATATTGTATATATTTGTTTTGGTGTGTATAGCTAGTTGGTGTTATTGTAGGTAAACATTTATCATATCATATCTAAGCCCTCTGGTGTTATACAAGGACATGTTTAGCCTAGCATAGCACAAATACTGGAAGCAGGGGGAAACTACTAGCCAACATAACTACAAAAAGCTAGCATAATCAACGTTGTGTTTATACCTAATTGATGTTATGATAGCTGAAAAGTAGTATTCTAGCTGTTTGTTGCTAACTGATGTTACGCTAGCAAACAATCACACATCTGATTTTATCTTTGGTGTAAATAGCTAGCTGATGTTATGCTAGGTAAAGTCTAAATCATAGCCAACAAAATGCTAACTGTTTTAACATTTTCAAAGGAGCTGAGACATTTATTGGGAACTGGTGACCCAATCTGATCCCACTGTGAGATTTATTTTGCCTGTTTTAGGAAAATAAGACTTCATAGAAAAGATTGCAGCCTACATGAACCTGTCAGGTTTTACATCTTCTCATGCAGCTCAGGGTTTCAGTATGATGAGTTTTAGGGTCAAAGGTCAGTCAGGGTTTCTCCATAATATTATATTATGAGTGGCGGCGGTGGTGTGATTGACAGGCCAATATGAGCAGCACAGAAAACCTATAATGAGTTTTAAAAGTATATATAGTTAACGGTTGAACTACCAAATGTTAACGTAGGCTATATAAAGTATGGTAGTTAAAATTAGCTCCACCTCAACCAGCTACAACATTAATAGTAATGTTATAGTAATAATTACAGCATTACAATGAGAGGGGCCATTCTGCTGCCTAATGGGTACTTTTACTTTTGATACTTTAAGTACTTTTTGTTACTAATACTTTTATATTTTTACACGTAACAGAGTATTTTTACAGTGTTGCATTGGTACTTTTACTTAAGTAGCCCGCTGCTCATCTCTGCTGCAGGCTAGAGGCTCCAGGCTACATTAGTCGCTACTAGCATAACACGCCACAAGTCGAGTTGCATCATGGGTAGTGTAGGCACCTGGTTTTGACAAGAAAGAAGCACGTGTGGAATAAGAAAGAGCATATCTCTGTTGCTTCGTGTTTGATGTATCAGTGTCTGACATTACTGTCATTGTCATGGACTTTATATAAAGATGGATGATGTGACAGCTCCCCAAAAGTGAACCCAAAACATCTGGATCGCCCCCTGGTGGCTGGCTGCAGTATAGGTCATAAGCCCCGCCCCCTCCATGTTAGCGGATGGGACATGGGCCAAACTGAAAAATCAAAGTACACGTCAAATAAAATGTTCCCAAAGATGGTTTCTTTCTTCATTTTAGGTAGTTCTTATCACGCTGATGTTTGTTCAAGTGATCGTTTTTCCGATCAGTTTTGTTTTAATTATTTATTTGATGCTATAAAAAAGGGGAGTGACATCATGATTGACAGCTGTGAGTGTGCTGTGATTGGTTCAGGCGGGTGTATGGGCGGGACCTCGATCACTACTGAGCAGACTCTGGCTCCAAATGACGTCACCAGCGCAAGATGGCAGCTATTTTAGCTTCATTTTTTACAGTGGGAGGAAGTGGAGACGCGTCAGCCATCTTTATATACAGTCTGTGGTTGAGAGCTTGATGGAGTTTCTTTGTAGGAGGTAACGTGTATTATAATAACATTTGAAGCGGAGCTCGGTCTGTATTTCAGGTGAAGCTCTTCAGGTGTTCTGCTGGTCAGTCTGCAACAAAACTGTCAAGATAAAAACGGCGCAAAACAGGTTGGAACTGTAAAAGCAGTGTATTTGCTATGAACACTGCAGTTTTTGTTGTACTGTGTGAATCATTTGGAGCTTTAAACAGAGCAGAGAGAAGTCAGACGCTCAGATGGTTGTAGACACAATCCTTCTGCTTTGGTTTTATGTGAGAGAGAGAGGGAGTCGCCTCATCAAGGCTGTGGAAGCCAGACAGTCACACACACACACACACACACACACACACACACACACACAGACAGACAGACAGACAGACACACACACTCACACACACACACACACACACACACACACACACACACACACACACACAGACAGACAGACAGACAGACAG
>VMKM01004871.1:0-10000 GCA_008360985.2 Macquaria ambigua | reverse complement strand
TGAATCATTAGATACAAACTAGTTGAAAATGAGCTCCAACAGTAAAATCCGATAGAACAGTAGAACATTTACTGAGGGGTACAGAGGCGTCATCATCTGTTCAACAAACAGACTGTATATAAAGATGGCCGACATGACAGCCCCCCAAAAGAGAAGCCAAAACATCTGGATCGCCCCCTGGTGGCTGGCTGCAGTATAGGCAGATGGGACATGGGCCAAACTGAAAAATCAAAGTACACGTCAAATAAAATGTTCCCAAAGATGGTTTCTGTCATTTTAGGTAGTTCTTATCACGCTGATGTTTGTTCAAGAGTTCGTTTTTCTGATCAGTTTGGTTTTAATTAGTTATTTGATGCTATAAAAAGGGGTGAGACGTAATGATTGACAGCTGTGAGTGTGCTGTGATTGGTTCAGGCAGGTGTGTGGGCGGGACCTTGATCACTACTGCGCAGACTCTGGCTCCGAATGACGTCACCAGCACAAGATGGCGGCCATCACAAATGATTTGTGCTTTCCTGAACAATGTATTGGATTTAACTACATCCCTAACTTTACTACATGTTCCTGATTATACTAACAGACTTTTACTGAAGTGGCATTTTCCATGCAGGACTTGGAACAGAGTATTATGACAGTGTGGTATTAGTACTTTTACTGCAGTAAAGGGTCTGAGTACTTCCTCAATGTATTTTAAGAGGCAACAGGACTCGAGTCGGTTGAATCTGTCTGTTTGCACAAAGATAAATCTTTACATTCCAACCCGAAAGTTAGCAAATTATATTTTTGTTTTAGTAATTTCAATGAAGGGGTGTGTGTGTGTGTGTGTGTGTGTAGGGGGGGGGGGGCAACTCGTCTCCATAGAAACAAGAGTGGTCAGAGAGGTCACACATGAAGCAAACAGGTGATAAAACATAAAAACATCACATCACTTTTTGTTTTTGGTTCTGATGATGTAAAGCTGTGATGTCATGAGGGGGGCGGGGTCAGAGTGTCAAATAATGAGGCGGCGAGCGGCGGTCAGGTGTCTTTGTGTCGCAGGATGACATTTAGAGGCTGACATGAGAACTCAGAGAGCTTATTAAAGACATAAATATATCTTGACCACGCGCGCACACACCCACACACACACACACACACACACACCCACACACACACACACACACACACACACACACACACACAGCCATGTGACGCTGTTGTCATTGACCTATGTGAGTTTTATGTGTTCCTGGTAAATGATGCATTGCTTTCCAGGAATGAGGGTGTGTTTGGTTTTATTTGTATGCGTGTGTGTGTGGGTGGGTGGGTGTGTGTATGCGTGTGTGTGTGGGTGGGTGGGTGTGTGTATGCGTGTGTGTGTGGGTGGGTGGGTGTGTGTGAAGGTTAGTCTTTACAGCAACAGAAAAAATAAATCATTCATCTGAATTGTTGACTTATTTCACCAGAAAACACAGACGAAAGAAAAAACAGGAACGAGCCGCGATGTAAGAAGTCGTTTTTCTGCAGCGGAGGCAGGTTTTGTCCACTTGTTTCATTTTTTTAAAATATGACAATAAGCCGTTTTTGAAACATGTGGCTTACTGAAGCTTCAGAAAGTCAGAGCGGCCTGTGGTCCTGTGTTGGTTGGATGCAGTCCATTCTTAGTGGACTGCAAGTAGATCGCGAGCATGTGGATCAACTCCAAAACTGAAATGTGTTTGCACGAGTACAGATATATTCTGAGGTATAGAGAATAACCAGAACAGAGCCCTTTTAAACAAACAGACTATAAGCCGTGTTCACACAGGACCAGTATCACCAGGGGACCTCATGTGATTTAGAAACTGCGTTTGCACGAGAGAAGTGAAGCCTGTATTTTACTCTAATTTACTGACATTATCCCCCAGATATGTCGTCAAGAAAAACAGGCATTGTACGCGTGAAGAGACCTCTTGCTCTGTCTCTTCAGGATTTCGGATGCTGCCAAAACTTTCATTTATAATTTCCAAGGCAGCCTCCATATAGAGAAAACAAAACAAAACCCAAATCACAGAGATGCCGATTCACACAGGACTAATATCATCACATGACCTCTGTGTTTTGGTGATTTGTGGTGGAATTTTTACTTTACAAATTACAGACATGGCACGGGATTAAATCACAGACGACCTGTGCAGTTATTACAAATCACTAAGGTCTAGAGGTAATCCTGGTCCCGTACGAACAGGGTTTTTGGAGGTAGTATCAGAAACACACTGAGGCTGACGTGTCAGGCAGGTAATGAATGCAGCGACAGAACAAAATCCAACACACAGCGTGTCTGAGTTTCCCTTTCCTGCTGCAGAGTGACGAGCAAAGATACTAAAAGAGCGACTCAACACTAAATCCACTGAGTCTGTAGATTATCTGTCACTTTATAACACTGTCAGATGATCCTGGTCCCGTAGTGTTCATTACAACACAAGTTAGATTCATTTTGTCCTTTACCATACCTACATATTTAATGTATGAAATATGTTTATTCACAGGCTTCTTGAGGTCCTGATTCACAGCTATGAAGCTTCAGTTATTGATTGTTTCAACGACTCGTCGCTCTGTTGAACTATAAAAACACAAAGTCCACTCACTGGACATCTCCATGGAAACAAGTTCGTAGGGTGGTGATGGAGTGATTCTTCTTTTCCCTCACAAACATCTTCAGATGAGTAAACACTCCGGCCTGCAGAGCCAACCACAATTAGCTGCAGCTGATACGATCCGTCGTCTCAATCATTGAAAGTCAGCACCGGTTACAAGAAGGAGAAGCCTGCTGACGTTACCTGAATCATTTGTACTTTGCTCATATAAAAGAGCAAAGAGATGAAAAGTTCAGTAAGAGATTTGTTAGCATCGATGCTGAAAACAAATCTGGATATTTTGTCAACCAGGAACCAACTTCAGACTGATCTTAAAACACTCTAGCTGAAACACTTTTGAATCCACACCTGTTCACGTCTGTTTGCACCTTTATTTCTAATCTGAGAGTCGCTTTGTGTTCTGTCTGGACTTTTAATACGACATCTCTTTCGCACTTAAAGAGTTTTACAGCTGATGGATCAGACGAGGAAGAAGCAAAACAGGATGAAGCTTCACCGGAGGCTCAGATTCAAAGGATTAAATTATTTTTTCCAAGTCTGTCGTCAAACAATAGTCATCAATAGCGTCCATGTGAGCATTAAAACAGGTTGTACTTGCTGTAATCATCCCTCCTCTTCATACTGGCCTGTCAGAGATCCCTTCAGCAGTCTGAGTTGATCAGATAAAGTGGATTTCCTCTCTGTGCGTCTATCCCTTCCAACACGTCCTCCAACCTAAACCACAGAATAGGTTGTTTGCCAGTGACTCCCAAAACGACATATATAGGGCGTTCGGACCTTCGTCGTCATGGTGACAATAATGAAACACGTGGTTAAGGTTGTGAAGCGGTTGCAGTTTGGTTATGTTTAGGAAAAGATGCAAACACTGTCCGGGGAAACACACAGAGGGACATTTGTACTGAAAAGACTTTGGGAAGATTAGCTCAGACTGCTGAAGCCTCATATCATCATCAGATAAACTGTGGAATATATTTGTGCACAGAACCAGAAGTGTGCATGTTTTTGTCCTCCATCACTTCAGGAAGGGATCTCTGACAGGCCAGTATGAACAGGAGAGACCGTCCGTACCGGTCGTCTGTCCAGCAGCTTATTACGACCCATATTTACGTTTGTATGTACGGCGACCTCTAGTGGCCGTAGTAATTATGACAGGAGCAAAGGAGGAAGTCAGGTGAGGCGGTTTAAAGAGCGACAAAGTCCACATAGTGAGGAGGTCGCGGTGGATGGACGGGTCAAACACACGCAGGACTTACACCCAGGAGACCGCTGTTCGTGTCCCGTGTGAAACCAAACGTCAACGCCGACTTATTTTAAATCTAACCAAACTAACGACCTATTCTGTGGTTTTTGGAGTCATATAACTGCCACCAGTAGGGGCGCTAATTTAGGAAACGCTCCTGTGAGTCGTATTGGTTGGAAGACTAGTTTTAATGTTCAGATGGCCACCTGGTTGTTGTTTTAAGACAGACTTGAGATCCCGTCCTTTAATCAGAAAGGTGCAGTTTGCATGTGACAGATACAAACTGCCAAAACTGAGAACAAGCAGCTTTGAGAAGAGAGATCAGAGGAAGTCCTGCAGCTCGGCTCCACAGTCCCAGTTCATCTGACAACAGTGATCCTACTCTCCATTCTCTAAAATCATGTTCTGCATTCATGAATCTCACACTACAGATGAGTGTTTCCTGACTTCCACAGCTAATTGAACTGAACTGAGCCTCCTGTCAGAGGGACCAGCAGTGAATGGGAGCTGGTCTTTCTCTGGAGAGAAGCGGGGCCGGCTCATACAGGCGGATCTCGGCGAGGGAGACGGAACAATCGGAGCAGCTGCAGGAACATAAGAAGCCGTGATGAAAATTGGCTTCAGGCGGCGCAGGAGGAACAAAGCACAGGGGCGTGATAATGGGCTCTCTAATTGCAGTTCATCACCACTAGAACACCTTTCATCAGAAAACGCTGGTGCCTTCAGGTGCACGGCTCGGTCAGGTGGTGACACAGTTTGAAGGCTGATAAAGACGCAAAAAAACCAACTGTGTAGGAAAGATTTGTAAATAAATAACAGTCAGTTCACGCTGAGAGGGATTTCTCTGCATGTTGCTATGAATCAGAAAACACAGTTACAAAATACGGTGTTTTTCAATGCACATGAGTGTTTTCGCTCGTCAGTGCCCTCCAAATCACTCATTACAGTCACTACAGTTTGAGCATCAACTTGCTTGTTTCTGCCTCTTTTCACGTAAACAACAAACCCTATTTCTTCACAAGAAATTACAGATTGTATTATCTTTTATTGTATTGTAGTTTTCAAACAGTTAAATCAGAGCTTGGCTTGTAAGCAGGCCTCAGTGCTCCTGTGTAGACTGAGCTCTGAATGTAAGAGGGAGCACTGCAGCTACGTATTCATAATGTCTGATGTAATACATGTTTGTAGTGTCTGTTTAGTTGTTTGTTAAATGTTGTGTTCTGTGTGTGAGACAGCCAACGCCTCGGGACGCACGACAAACTGCGACAAATATTCTGATAATAAAGTGAAATCAAAGTCAAATCAAATCATGCTCCACTTAAAAAGATCAAACTGGCGTTTCTGAATGTTTTTAGGCCGTTGCTACGCCAAAGCCTCCTGAAAAACATCACCATGGTGGCTACAGACTGTGATTGGTCAGCTCGTGTTTTCTCCTACAAGTTTCTGATGCAGACGGAGAAACAGCATATTCTGTTTGGATATTCTGAATGAAGCGTTTTCTGATGAAGACGTGCGATCTGCAGATATTCTTCAGGTTTTAGCAGCGTTCTGTGGACATGTATACAGCTCGTTCACGGCCTCTTCCGGTTTACGGTCCAACCAGCCAGCAGTTTGCAGGGCTGGGGTAGAGATGCAGGCACAGAAGAAAAGACAAGGAGAAACACAGCTGCTGTTAAACATGATGAAAGACTTGGAGATCAACAGGTTTCTGGATACGAGCAAATATCACAACGCCGACCTTTTCAAGAAGGAACGAATGAAAGAGGGAGGCTGAGTTCACACGGTCCAACAAGCTGCATGGAAACAGGATTATTAGAGGAAGATTCATCTTCATCAGCCTGTAAACAGCTCAGCAGGAATACTGTCTTTTTCAGAATAAGAGCAGAAACGTCACTATTAATATTTTATTTTATTTATTTATCTGTTTTTTAATCTATTTTATCTAGTTTTTAGTCTAGCTTTTATTTAACTTGATTTTCTTTTTTTTAATTATTATTATTATTATTATTATTATAGCTTTAAAATCTATTAAATCTGTAACCTATTAAATTTTCATCATCTTTATGTTCTCGCGTGCAGTGGTCTCAAAGTCTTAACTTGTTCTTGTTTTAACGGTCTGCACTTGTTCTGTCTTCTTGTCATCTGTGAAGCACTTTGAGCTGCACTAACCTGTGTGAAAGGTGCTATACACATACCGTTTGATTGATTGATTGATTAATGTATCTAGTACCAACAACAGCATGTTTCCTCATCTACAG
This sequence comes from Macquaria ambigua, assembly GCA_008360985.2. Taxonomy (NCBI): domain Eukaryota; kingdom Metazoa; phylum Chordata; class Actinopteri; order Centrarchiformes; family Percichthyidae; genus Macquaria; species Macquaria ambigua. The sequence goes on along the minus strand of VMKM01004871.1, from coordinate 3,887 downwards.
CTCCTCAGTAACATCAGGCCTCCTCCTCCTCTGCTTCTGAAGGACTACAGCCATAATCCACACACATGAACACATGACGACTTGAGGACCTGATTAAAATCAGTGCAGGACTGAAGGTGAGGAATACAACAATAGATCTGTTGTAATATTCCCAATCCATCAAACACGGTGAGAAGTGGCCGTCCATTAGTTAATGGAGCGGAAGCAGCAGAGAGAGCGAGCTGTAATCTGATCTCGCTCTCTCTCCTATTCATGGTTTGTACAGTCCGCCCGCCTCCTTCCTCCCATGTCCTATTTGTCATGGATATTATCTGATGAAATCTTATTACCCTCCCTCCCATCTTTCTCTCTCATTCGCGCCTTTTCCTTCTCTTTCACACACTCATTCTCCCTCGTTACTTTTCATTTTTTGCGAGGGCCTTGGCCTCTCGCCCGCCGTTAAGTATTAATATGCATGAACGAGGATTAGTTCCTGTGTGCAGGCAGCATTCACAGGATCAAAAGAAGCAGAGCTGGATGATCCACCGACACACAGATTCAGTAAATGTGATCGTGTAGATTTTGAATTAAAATAAGAGAAAAGAAATACCCAGAAGAAGAGTCACTCGTTGTGGAGCAACACGGGGTTTTGAATTAATTAGATTTTCAGATTTCCACTGCTCAGCTCAGAACAGCCTGTGAATGTCTGTAATTGCAAGACTGAAAGTTAAAATTAATTTGAGTTTAATAACCAGAGCTAAGACTGTTACAGGTCCAGTATATTAAATAATAACCCTTTTTGTGCTGGCCTCCAGGTTTTCTCCGTTTAGTAATTTGATTAAACACATTAATATAGGAATATGCCAACGTCCAAAGTTAAAAAGCTCACAGATTATAATGTTGTTTCTCATTAGTTCAACCTGAACACAAACAGAAACGTAAGTCTCTGTAAGTCTTGTCATCACAGACAGGTTGCCAGGTTTGGTAACATTGTGCCTGCACAAAGACCAAAACTAAAACCTGTGCTCGCAGATTGTATCTGGCAACCCGAGCTACAGCTGGAGACACTGCACAGAAGTGCTGAGCACTGTTGTTCGCCAACACATAGTTCTGTGTGGAGGGATCTTCCCATTTTATCCATTACTGTTATTTAAAAACCCTTAAAGGAGGACTGACAGTCCAACAGTCGGACCGCCGTGAAATCTGTTCGTGGTTCCCAGAGGATGAATCCTCCCGTCTCGGCTCTGTCGCGGACTGAAAACACGTCTGCAGCTCATTTCTGATCAGTGTGCTGTCTGATCTTTACAGTGAAAACATTTCCATCAGGAGAAACGTGCTGCAGCTTCAGAAACGATGCAAAGTCAGAAACACACACGAAAAATCCCAAAACAAATGCAACAATGGAAACGTACTGCAAATGAAAAAACGTGCTGCAGGAAGACAAAACACACGAACAGAAAAACGCTGCAGATCCAGTCAATAAAATGGAAGTCGTTTTAGTTTTTCAGGACCAGATCTGTCTTCTGACACTTTCTGCAGAACCTGCTGCTCCCTGCTGGGTCTGTTTCATAGAATTAACCTCCATCAGAAAGCAGGCACAGGTCTGTTTTTAGGAGCCTGGTTTGGTCCTGAAAGCCGAAACCTGTTGCCTAGTAACCAGGATCACCTCGTCCAGGGTTTGTCCCGCCCACTGCTTTATAAATCAAAGATTAGAAAAGGCTGTCAAATCTCATTATAACGTGTGTGCTCTTTCATCACACACCGTCACAGCGCAGGTAAACAGGATCATCATGCAGCAACATGAACACACACAGACAGCGTGTTGGAAGCCTCCAGAGCCTCAGTGTGTGTGTGTGTGTGTGTGTGTGAGAAGAAGGGGCTAATCTACGGCAGCCAGGAGGAGACATAAAGTACAGTAAATAAATGACAGCCTGGCGGCCCCTCAGCTCTCTGCTGTCATCTCCCCTCCAGGTGTCCAGGTCAGCAGAGGGAAATGCTTCTTTCATTTCAGGCAAATGGCAAAATCATGTTTGAAATGGGAGCTCCTCTCAGAGCGACTGACAACACGGCCTGCAAATGTTTCCTTTAGTGTGACTGAAAACTGCCAGCGGAGGTTTAGCTGAGGGAGGATATTTATAAAAAAAGACAGATACAGATAGGAAGAGACAACAGCCACTCCAGCAGATGGTTCACATATTACATGACCAAGATTCACAACTATCACTTGGAAGAACACGTCTCAAAAACGTGTGTCTGATGGAGAGCTGAAGACCTGAACCATTTTCAAACCTCGGACAGAATAATGTCTATCGAAAAAACTGAAACAAGCTCCTGTGATTTCTCTCCATAATCTAAGTAAATGAGTACCTATTACTGTACGAGACAGTAAAATCTGAGCACCTCGCCATTTTAGAACAGGTAAAACATTGTTTGGTGCGCATCAACAACAACATATTGAACATGAGAGATTTATTTCCTCAGAATAAAGCCTGAAAACCTCAGGAACAATTAAATCATTGAATTACATCAAACAATGAAAGATACAAGTATTATAAAGCCTTCAGTGTCTCCAGAGGGAGCTGTGTGACGTCTGATAAATTTCCTCGAGTGATGTCACTTGAGTCAGCGTCGGTTTGAAGACTACAAGTTTGAAAGTGAAAAAAAATCTGTTGGTGTGGAGTTAGAAAGAAGTGAGCCAACAGACCTCTGCAGCCCGCTGCTCATCTCTACTGCAGGCTACATTAGCCGCTACTAGCATAACACACCTGTATCTACCACCCAACTGATGGTGGATGAGTTGCATTGTGGGTAATGTAGGCGCCAGGTTTTGACAAGGAAGAAGAACAAGTGGAATAAAAAAGACAATATCTCTGATTCTGCTGCATCAATTCTGATCTCTTTTTTTAAACAGTCCATCATCAACAATGTTATAGCTGTTATGCTAAATTGATGCAGTACTGTTTTAAGAATACTACTTGTTTCTGTCTCCTCTAATCAAATCAAGCCCCAAATCACAATGTAGCATGTGAAAATCTTAACGTTTCAACCGTTGCTTTGAATAAAGAACACGACAACAGTCATGCTAGTAGCTCTGTCACACAGCAGAGCTAAATGCTAGCATCAGTGTTCTAACATGCTCACAATGGCAATGCTAACATGCTGATGTTTAGCATGTATAATGTTCACCATTGTAGTTTAGCGTGTTAGCTTGCTAGCATTTCCTAATCAGCGCTAAGTGCAGCTGAGGCTGATGAGAATATCATCAGTTCTGCAGGCATTTGATCATAAACTAAAGTGTTGGTTAAGTATTTGACCTGATGATGGCGCTAGATGAAAAGTCAGAGGATCACCAAAGTGAGGGGACATCCTGAGGGGAACATGAATGATGAACCACATTTCACAAAAATCCATCTAATAGCTGTTGAGATGTTACAGTGTGAAACAAAGTGGTGAGAGCAACACGTCCTTCAGCCCTGCTGCTGGCCAGGCTGAGAGTTAACACAAGCTCAAAGAAAGAGACAGAAAGAGCAGAACTGTAGCAGAGAGAGAGAGACAGAGAGAGAGAGACAGAGAGAGAGAGAGAGAGACAGAGAGACAGAGAGAGAGACAGAGAGAGAGACAGAGAGAGAGAGAGAGAGACAGAGAGAGAGAGAGAGAGACAGAGAGAGAGAGAGAGACAGAGAGAGAGAGACAGAGAGAGACAGAGAAAGAGAGAGACAGAGAGAGAGACAGAGAGAGAGAGAGAGACAGAGAGAGACAGAGAGAGAGAAGAGAGACAGAGAGAGAGAGAGACAGAGACAGAGAGAGAGACAGAGACAGAGAGAGAGACAGAGAGACAGAGAGAGAGAGACAGAGAGAGAGAGAGAGACAGAGAGAGAGACAGAGAGAGAGAGAAAGAGAGAGACAGA
>VMKM01004870.1:0-11650 GCA_008360985.2 Macquaria ambigua | reverse complement strand
CATAGTTTCCAGTTCTGGGAATTCGTTATATAATACACTCAGCTATGAGGAAACCAAGTAGGGAATAATGTGTGTGTGGGTGTGTGTGTGTCTGCATTTCTGTGTGTGTGTGTGTGTGTGTGTGTGTGTGTGTGTGTGACAGACCTCGCCTAAGGGGTCAAATTCCTTAGACTGTATTTTCAGTTTTTCTACAATATAATTACAACTTTTTTTGTTCACAAGGAGTTGCTGCATGCTAATACAGTGCAGATTTAAACATTCAATCAGGCGTCTGTATGAGTGCCTATACTGAGTTGTGTATGTAAATTAAAGTGACTGTTGAGATGTCAGTCAGTGTGACAGCTAAGTGGTGAGCTGGGCTTGTCCTACTATTGTTCACATCCAGTAAACTGACACTTCAATCACTTTTTGTCTTCTCATAATAGGTCTATTGTGTTAAGGTGACTGGTTCAGTTGCTTTGGAGGAGATTTAGTGTTAGCGTAAGAGTAAGAGAGTGTAAGAGTTTGTTAGCAACCTAATGATGTAACGGCCAGACGTTTTAAGAAAATAATTATTTTGTCTTGCAGAGAACTTTTATATGCTGAACTTATCTAGGGTTAGGGTTCAGGATCTCCTTAATGAATGACATGTTTCAGTAAACTGACACTCAACATCAGCACACACTTGTGACAGAATGCATCTTTAATAAAGATTTCAACAAACCTGTCATCAGTATTTTTTCCTGAGTAGATTATAGACCTTAGGACATTCCAGAGGCTGTAGCCAATGGTGCTTCTGAACTGCACTGTGCCACGGTGACCGTAACACCTTGTGCACCCCATTTTTATAAAGTAGGGTACACCAAACATTAGCAACAACAATTTAATTTATTGGAGAGCAACATCAGTGGAAATAAGCTTTAGAAAGGACTTAGATGGTCTATCTTCAGCTACAGCAAAAACAAAATGCTAAAAGTCAGGTGCAGTTTTCAGCTAACAGCAGGGATTTACAGGTATAGTTAACCAGCAAACAATCAAATAAATAAAACAAAACTCAGTAATTTCCAACTATTCATTTTGCCTCAACTTTAATTCTTGCCAGTGTGGGAAAGCCTCTGAAACCACCCAGTGAACCCCTATGATCACAGTACCAATGATTGTTGACCTCCAAAGAAAGTGGTTTAGATCATCTGGAAAAACTGTTGGCTTGTTTCCAACCTGTCTGATCATCCGACTGCTCGTGTTTCTTGTCCCATTTGATTTCTTTTTAACACTGTCACTGTGTTCCCAGATCTCAGCAATTACTTTGGTCAGTACAACGTTATCATAACATAGACAAGTCGTAATTAACTGGAAATATCCTTTCATTAAGGGCAATACTTACAAATTGGTCTAATCTTGTCGCCTTCATAGGTTAAGTGTGAAATTGGCAGTAAAACAACAGTATATTTCTTGTGGGAAATTTAAACCAGACATCAGACACTACCACTGAGCTCAGTATGTCAACATGTTAAGGTCTGTTTGAATTGTATTTGTAATTTTACTTGTACATATTCATTTACAACCCCTCCATCAGTGTCCAGTCAGGTATTACCTCCAGGCTTGAATGGTGCTTGTTGCAGCCTGTTTGTATATGTATCACACAGACAGACCTTTGTAAAGATGCATGATTGTTATGATCGCTAGAGAGTGTGGACCCAAGCGCAGACAGAGACACAGGTGAGTAAGTTTAAATGGTTTATTAGGGGAGACACTGGGAGGGTGAGGGTCGGAGCTAAGAGGGACGGAGACCAGTCGAGGAGGGGAGACACGGGAAGGTCGGGTAACGAGGCTGACTCCTGATCCGGGAGGAGTGAGAATGAGGCAAGCGTATGGAAGCAGGCAGGGAAATAAGCTGGCAGACAGGCAGGCAGACAGGCAGAGATGATCCAGGAAGCACTGGAGACAGGAGAGCACGTTTAGTGGACAAAAAGCACAAAAGGCAAAATAACTAGCAAGAGTAAATTCAAGTGTAGGCCTAGAACTGAATCTACCACAGTAGTTGACTCAATGATCTGGTGACGAGTGAGACAAAACTTTAAGAATATTTAAAAGAAAAATAATTGGTGAGAGAGGGGCAGCTGGATTGAATATGTCTAAAGCGCACCATCATTTCTAATTTTAATTCATCAAGCCTCATATTTTTTGCTAATGCTGGCAGGAGGTGGTGGTGGGATGGTGTAGGTGAAGGCAAAGGATGTCTGTTCTTGTCAGATAACATCTTTGTTGCCTGGTAGCCAGTACTGCACAGGCCAGTGCCAAGTTGTTGAAATCCAAACAACTACACATAATCTAGAAACCAATACAATATTTAAAGTATAACTACACCCTCAAATTCTGCTAGAACCCTCCCTCCCAGCAAATTTTACAAATGCAACGAGTGAAGGAACAACACCTGTAGGAGGCGTGGGAGTGTGTGGGTCAGGAGACATGGGGAGACTGACTGACACTGATTAGAGTCTTTTTTCTTAATATAAATGTCATGATGTAGACAGGTTCCAACCGGTTGACTCTCTGTCAGCATTGGCCTTGCAAGGTTAAGGACTGATTTAAAACAGTAGATGCATGTTGAGCCATTTTCAACCCATGAAATGCTGATTTTTATAAATTTGGTGTGAAATGACAATTTTAACACACATCACAGTACAGTCATATGATTTAGTTTACAGCTGAAAAAACACATTTAAATGTGCGGTACATCTTTAAGCGGCACACCATGCGAACTAAAAGAAAAAAAAAGAACATCTAAATCAATGTTATATGCATTGACAAAAAAGTTTAAGTCAGCTGCTCAGACGAGTGGACATAACTGCACACGCACATTTAAAACTACCAAAATGACAGGACAGTCATTTTTATTTTATTTCTTATAATGTTTATTGTATGATTAGAAATACCATAATATACAGTAATGGTGGATACCCCCTTAATATCTGGACTACAGTACAGAACTCACAGTTTGCTTTTCAGTCTCTTCCCACAGTCACACCCTCTTTATTGGTCCCTGTCTCCAGCTCCTGCTCACCTTTTCTCATGCACGTTTTCTCACTTCCCTCAGTCACCTGACCTTCTGCTTATTCTACTGCTCACCTGTTCTCACTGCCCTCATCAGCAACTCACTACAACTCCCGGTACACGTCCTTTATTCCAGTGCCAGTTCATTCCAGTTGCTATATTGCTGTATTCCCGTGAGTTTTTGCTTTTGAGCTTCCATCAACCGATCTTGTACCAGAACCTGCCTACCAGCCGCCTGTTGCTTGTCCACCAGTGCTTGCCTACCTGTTATCTGTCTACCTGTCTGCCTGTCTGCCTACTGGTACCTGCATGTAAGCTCATTTTACAAATAAGTCACCAAAGTCATCCTGCTGCCTTCTCTATCTGCGTTTGGGTCCAATCCTCATTGCCCTGCATTACCCACAGTGACAGAGCTATAATACTCTGTAGTTTTCCCTCTTGCCTGTGCTGTGCTGTTGGTACATGTGTACTAGTCTGTAAATTTAAGGTGTTGTTATGTTCCTTCATCCATTTATTCTGTGTTTTGTTTTGATCAGTCAACAATATCTTTGACAAATAAATGTAAATAAAATAATTATACCCTAATAATAATGATATATAATAATACATTTGTTATGTTCTCATACTTGGACATGCATGCATTAGTACTTACTGTGGTATATTTCACTGTCACCACTATTATCTCTGAATTCTACAGTTCTGTACTAAATCAACAAAACCTCAAATCTTTAATGGACTTGGTCTAAATTTGTTGTATTTGGACTTACTGTATATTGTTAAGATTAAAAAACATTATTCAAATGATATATTTCACAGACTGATATCTATATAGTGGGACTTTGTACAACATCAAATTGCCTCTGGCTTAAAGGGGACTGATTATTAATTTGTTTTTTATCTTTGTTTAACAAGGAATGTCTCAATTAGATTTAAAGTCTCTTAAAGTGTTTTTGGCCAAGATAGGCAGCACAGTGAGTTTTAGACAGGACATTTGCATTTAACACATCAACTTCAAATATAAATAATAGAATCGTATTTTCACAATAAAGCAGGGGGACTGGGGGTGTCATGAATCTTCATTTAACTTGGAAGGTTTTGTTACAACTTCACTGACATATACTGTAGATTTAACTGGTAACAAACCTATCAGCCCTTGCAGACATATTATGGTAAATGCCCTTTAAAATTAGCACCTATGGCTCTTTGAAATGCCTTTCTATGATATATCATAATGTCTTCCACCAACACTTCACTGACTACACCAAATGTTCTTGCATACAACCCTCCCTCCAGCTTGCTCCGTTGTTTCCAGTCAAACAGTAATTGCTGTACTGATAACAACTGAGAGTGTCAGATCATGTGTGTTATAACAGAGTTCACTCCTTGGCTATGACCCCCACTATATCAGGCTCCTGCCAGGAAGTGTTTACTGCTTGGTTTTTATAACCTTTACTGCCAACAGAAAACGTTGCTGCTGACTTTATGAGTGTCTTATTCATGTAAACTGGAAGCTGACCTTCATGTGATGGTTAAGGCTGACCTTGACAAGGCTGGATTATCAACTGGGCAAAGGCTGCTCCAGATGATGAGAGGCCCTAGGTTTACTGTATGTCATGTCATTTGTATCAATCTGATTAACTTACATTTTTTTAGGGAATATACCACTAAAGCACAATGTCAATTAAAAAGCTAAGCACCATAAATGGGTCCTACATTTTTACATACTAAAGACCCTGTCTTGCAGAGGGGTCCTGTGCCAAAAACAAACAGTTGCTATTTACACATCCAGCAGACACAGAGCCACATTAGCATTCATTTGGAGCCATGTTTGGGTCCTGCTGATTAATGTAAGCAAAAGGCTCTTTATCTGTCACTACTTTATCGGTCATGAGCGAATCATTCATTTGAACTACTCTTTGATATGAACGAGTAGTAATGAGTCGTCTCAGAGAGTAATTCGTTCATTTTGGCCACGCCTGCGCATGCGCAACAATAATAATGCATGAGTTTCGTTTTTCTCATGTGACAGCTGACTGGTTTGGGTCGTTTGTTTGTTAGTCTTTCGTTCATTTTACACGTGAGCTACACAGGCTCAGTATTGGACAGAAATGAGTAGTTCACCACTTGACTGGGTCTTCAAGTAAGTCGTTCGTTGGTCCCCCCCCACCAAACGAAATGAACGAATGACTCGAAAAAAGAGTAGTTCATTTCACTGAACAGGATTTAAGGAACTAAGTCACTAAAATGAACCGGTTATTCCATCACTGAAAAGCTCTGTAGAGCTGAGGGGAACTGCAGAGTTTGTGATGTTTGCTAAATTGCTGTAAAAATGACATCATGGTTTTATTGTAAACTGGCTGCTTCTCAATAATACAATAGATTTGTTATGAACAGGAATGCATTCTGGGGGAACTCATGATTGGACCTTTGGATCACATCTACTATGTACTACTGTAAATTTCAAATTTACAGATGCATTGTTGGATCTTAACTGGGCAGGTTTATCAGTGGCAGCAGGAAGATGGATTCACACACAGCTAAGGTATGTGGCATATTAAATACATTTGATTCAAATGTTCAGTGTATTGTCTCCTCAGACAGGTAACTATCTTGTGAAGTTTTTTTAAATTATTTCTCTGCCATTGGTTGCACTAGCAAGGTTAGCTTGCTAATGCTAACGTACTGTAGCGACCCTGCAGTAATTTTCATGTTTTGTTATATCTGTTCAGGTGTTCCACGGTTACAAACTGGTATTGAATGTGTATGTGTGGGTGGGGCGAGTGTGTGGAGGACATGAGCCTGTGAGCGTGCATGTGAGAGTGCGCGTGCGCGTGTGGAGTGGACGGAGAGCGGAAGCCAGTACATTATTTGGTTGTCCAGTTGTTGTTCTTTTGGCGTGGCGTGGTTACGGCCGACAGTAACCGTTGTTTCTCAATAAAGAGAGCGTTGGGAGATTACATCGGCATCCTTCTTTCGCCATCCTGTTGGATGCTACATCGGTGTCAGAAGTGAAACACCGGAGTTTCACCTGCCGTTCTCCGTTAGCCACGGCTAGCCCGGACTCAGCTAACTTCAACAGCCCGCAGTAGTTATGGCAGCGCAGCGGAGCGAGACCGACGCTCGCCTAAGAGTCAAGCAGGAGGAAGAGATGGACTATGCTTATGCTGGTACGTCGGGGTGGGAGGCGGCGGAGGCTTCGGAGCACATGGCTCGCCTTAGACGGACAGCCAGGAGGCTAGCTGCCGACGCCGGCTTTGGCTTGGCGAGCGCGGAATTGCGCGCCGGCGCCAGAACGCCCGCCATGAGTGACGCGGGGCCGAATGTAAACAAAGATGGCGGCGCCCAGCGTAGCCAGCTCCAGATGAAAACGCAGAGATACTCCGGTAAGGCGGACTGGGAGGCCTTCCATGCCCAGTTTGAATTGTTGCCGTGGGCCGCGGGCTGGTCTGAGGACAGTAAGGCGCTCCAGCTGGCTCTATGCCTTACTGAGGAAGCCCTATCATGCTTGCTGTTGCTTAGCCCGGGTGAAAGAGGACTATGGTGCTCTGGTGGGGGCGCTACAGCGCCGTTTCGTACAGTGTAACCAGCCTGGTGTCCTGCGCTCTGAGCTGTCAAACAGGCAGTGACAGGCCGGAGAGCCACTCCGTGTGTTGGCTAATGACATTGAAACCTTGGCAAGGAGAGCATATGCCCACATGCCACTGGAAGTGCAGACTGAGCTGGCCAGGAACCAGTTCATCCGGGCCTTAACCCCTAGAGAGCTGCGCATACAGACACATCTGGCGCACCCGCGTACCCTGCAGGAGGCTCTGGAGCTGGCCTTGGAGAGGGAGGTCGTAGGAGGGACTGCAGAAAGTGACCACGCCGGAGGTGGCCCTGTTGTGAGAACTGTGGTACAGGAGAGCCCAGGCCAAGAGAAGCCGGCATGGGCGGCTGAATTGACTGAACTGGTCCAGGCTGTGTCACTGCAATCCCCACGCAGCAGCACCCGTCCTCGCCGAGGGCCTCCTGTGTGTTGGTTGTGTGGCCAGGCTGGCCATATCAGTGTGCGGTGCCCCAAGCAGGGAAACGCCCCCAGGTCTGTGTAGAGGGCACAACGCAGACCCCTGTCCCTGTGCCCCACCATACCTTGTCCCCACGGACAGGGGCCCAGCTGCCGGGACTGAGGGGCGGGGCTCCACTCCCTCCAGAAGCAGGAGACACCGATGAGTCTGTGAGGGTGGTGGGCTGGACACATGCTGGAGATTTTTGCCATGTCCCCATCATCCTGGCGAGGGCCCCATGCATAGCCCTTGTCGACACCGGCTCCACCGCAACACTGATGAGACCTGATGTGGTCCCAGTGGGGACAACGTTGGAACCTACTGTGGTAAAGCTGCGAACAGTGACTGGTGAGCTAGCCCCTATGCTTGGAAGAGGGGTGGTGGCTATACGGGTGGGGGGGCTGTCAGTGGACTTGTGGGTGTGGGTTGCAGAGGTGCAGGACCCCTGCATATTAGGACTGGACTCCCTGCGAGCTGCAAGCTGTGTGTTAGACCTGGGGAGGAACACGCTGGCCTTTCCGGGGGGTCCCACAGTTGAAATGGTGCGCCCTACACAGGCCCCAAGACCACACCTGCCAACCATGAGAGCAACAAGGGCACATTATGAGTCAGACTCCCCACTCCAAGCGACCCCTCCAACACCCTTGCCCCCCATCCCCCATAGCCCAGTTGATGTGCAGCCCCCTGCACTGGACCAGCAGCCCTCAGCAGGGGGGGTGGACAGATTGGCAGCAGTGAGAGAGGTATGGAAACACAGCTGTGATAACTTGGAACTCGAGCAGCGGGAGGAGCTGTGGCAGCTGTTGTGGGAGTTTAAGGACATTTTTGCCCTGACGGAAGAGGAAGTGGTCCTGACACACCTGGTGCAGCATGAAATCGACACGGGTGATGCACGGCCCATCAAGACACGCCCCCGCCGCCTTCCCCTAGCACATCAGGCAGCCGCTGACAGCGCAATTGACGAGATGCTGAAGGCTGGCATCTGACAGCCCATGGGCCTCGGGAGTTGTGATGGTCAATAAGAAGAAGAGTCCAAAGATGAGGTTCTGTGTTGATTACAGGCCTCTAAACAGCGTGACCAAGAAAGACTCGTACCCCCTGCCCCGCATCGACGAGTCTCTGGACTTGGTGTCCGGCTCGTCCTTGTTCTCCTCAATGGATCTGCGCAGTGGGTATTGGCAGGTGCCCCTCTGCCCTGAGGCTAGACCAAAGACTGCTTTCTGTACCGGCAGAGGGTTGTGGCAGTTTCGAGTGCTCTGCTTTGGCTTGTGCAACGCCCCAGCCACGTTTGAACGGCTGATGGAGAAGGTGTTGGCTGACGTTCCCCGACAGGAATGTCTGGTCTACTTGGATGACATCCTGGTCCACGGGAGCTCCTTCCAGGCAGCCTTGGGGGCCCTGCGGCGGGTTCTACAGAGGATATTAGCAGCTGGTCTAAAGCTCCACCCTGACAAGTGCTGCTTTATGAGAAAAGAGCTGGAGTTTCTGGGGCACAGAGTAGGCGGAGAGGGCATTAGCACACTGGAGGAGAAGGTGCAGGCAGTGAGGGACTGGCCAGGCCCCACCAACCTGCAAGAGCTGAAGAGCTTCATTGGACTGGCATCCTACTACAGGCGGTTTGTACGCAGCTTCTCTTGTATAGCTGCGCCCCTGTTCCACCTGCAGAAGAAAGACTGATTTTTCTTGGACACCGGAGTGTGAGCAGGCCTTCAGCTCTTTGAAGAAAGCCTTGACAGAGTCTCCCATTCTCACCCCCCCAGACCCCAGCCTGCCATTTGTCCTGGACACGGACGCCAGTGATGTTGGGATGGGGGCAGTGTTGAGCCAGGTGGGGCCAAAGGGAGAGAAAGTGGTGGCCTACTTCAGTAAAACTTTCAACAAAGCTGAACGGCGCTATTGTGTGACACTCAGAGAGCTTCTTGCTATTGTGAGAGCAATAGGCCACTTCAAATATTACCTGTGCGGCCTGCCCTTCACTGTCCGAACTGACCACTCAGCACTCCAGTGGTTAATGTCCTTCAAAGAACCAGAAGGGCAGATTGCATGCTGGCTGGAAGAACTGGCGTTGTATGTCTTCAAGGTGGACTACAGGGCTGGAGCTCGACATGCCAATGCTGACGCCATGTCCCGGCGCCCCTGTGCTCCTGACAGCTGCAGATATTGCGAGAAGAGAGAGGCCCGGGAGAAAGAGCTCTATGTGGGGGAGGAGCGTGGCCCCATGCATGATGGAAACGGGCCAGCCTGCAGAGAGGCGCAGGTTGTCGTCTCACCTGAATGGAGAACACAGCAGGAGCAGGATGCTGATCTGCAGCCAGTATTGCGATGGGTGGAGTCAGGACAAAAGCCACAGTGGAATGAGGTCGCTGGGTGTTCACCTGCCACTAAAGGACTTTTTGAAAAGTTTGGGGCTCTCCGGGTGAAGGACGGAGTGCTCCAGAGGGCCTGGAAAGAGCCAGCTAGGTTTAATTACAGCTACTTTAAAGGACTGTGGCACATAGCCTTTTAATAAGGACAGATTGATCATATCTAGTAAAGAAGTGCTAACTAAGGGTAAAACTTCTTTAAGCAGCCTAGTTGGGACGGGGTCTAAGAGACACGTTGATGGCTTAGATGAAGAAATCATTGAAGTTAGTTGATTAAGGTTGATGTATATATATATATATATATATATCAGATATATCAGGTTTTACAGTTGTTTCTAAGGTTCCTGTGTTTGAAGATAAGTCAGTACCGGCTGAGGGCAGGAGGTGCTGAATTTTATCTCTAATAGTTAGAATTTTATCATTAAAGAAGCTCATGAAGTCATTACTACTGAGGTCTAGCTGAGAGAGAGCTGTGACTCTCTGTCAGCCTGGCTACAGTGCTGAACAGAAACCTGGGGTTGTTCTTATTTTCCTCTATCAACGATGAGTAGTAGGCTGCTCTAGCATTACGGAGGGCCTTCCTATAAATTTTAAGACTATCTTGCCAGGCTAAACGTGATTCTTCCATATTGGTGGAACGCCATTTCCTTTCAAGTTTTCGCAATGTTTGCTTTAATTTGCGGGTTTGCGGGTTATACCATGGAGCTAACCTCCTCTGTTTTATTGTCTTCTTTTTTAGAGGGGCGATAGTCGAGTGTTATTCGCAGTGAGCCTGCAGCACTATCAACAAGATGATCAATTTGGGAGGGACTAAAGTTAGCATAGGAGTCATCTGTTATATTGAGACATGGAACTGAATCAAATGTCGATGGAGTCACTTCCTTAAATTTAGCTACAGCACTATCAGACAGACATCTAGTGTAGGAATGTTTTCCTAATGGCGTGTAGTCCAGTAATAGGAATTCAAAAGTTATTAAATAATGGTCTGAAAAAAAAAAGGATTCTGTGGAAAGACTTTCTATGCCATAGACAAGAACAAGGTCGAGGGTGTGGTTAAAACAGTGAGTGGGTTTATGTACACTCTGACAATTGAATCTAATAATGAGATAAACGCAGTACTAAGGCTATCATTTTCGACATCCACATGAATATTAAAATCACCTACAATAATTATTTTATCTGTTTTAAGGACTAAACTTGATAAAAACTCTGAGAATTCAGATAAAAATTCAGAATACAGTCCAGGAGCTCGGTACACTGTAACAAATAGAATTGGTTGTAGTGTTTTCCAGGTTGGGTGTGAAAGGCTAAGAACAAGGCTTAGGTTTAGGTTTGATTAATAGGCTTGAGCCGAAGATGGCTGCAACTCCACCTCCTCGGCCTGTGCCTCGAGGAATGTGAGTATTAATGTGAGTGGGGGGAGTGGATTCACATATTCATCGTGACACATCCAGGTTTCAGTAAGACAAAATAAATAAATATGATCTGATATTAGATCGTTTACTAGAACAGCTTTAGATGAGAGAGATCTGATGTTTAAGCCTCCACATTTAATTCTCCTATTTTGTTGTACTGTTGCAGTGGTGGTTTTACTTTTTATTAGGTTTTTATGTTTAACTCCTTCTGTTTACTTTTGATTTAAATAATTTAAGTGGTTGGGGGGCAGACACCCTTTCTGTGGAGTTTAGGGTGGGTAACTGCTCTAATGGAAGAGCAGAGAAGCGTGTAGGACTGCAACTCTGCCTCCTGGTCTGGACCACATACTGTATTAAGTCTATGGTCTGAACTCTGAGCATATTTTGTCTGTTATGATGGTCAATGTGTCAGATTAGGCAATTATAGAGTCATAAATTCTTGCTGTGACTTGGCTGAGAGACATGACGGACTATACATTGGTCTATTGGTCTTTCACGACGTGCATGATGTCATCATTACTCATTACAGAGACTAGAACATTTAATTGGCATTAAAGGCACCGCACTAAGCTGGTTTAAATCCTATTTATCAGATCGATATCAGTTTGTACATGTTAATGATGAATCCTCGATGCACACCAAAGTTAGTCACGGAGTTCCACAAGGTTCTGTGCTTGGACCAATTCTGTTTACCTTGTATATGCTTCCTTTGGGCAATATTATTAGGAAGCACTCAATAAATTTTCATTGTTATGCAGATGATACCCAATTATATTTATCGATCAAGCCAGATGAA
>VMKM01004869.1:0-11665 GCA_008360985.2 Macquaria ambigua | reverse complement strand
CACGTTGTAATAATAAAAAATTCGGAATGAATCCATAGTGTAGCCAGTACTTGTAATGGCAATTTCTCAGGACCAAGCTGTTTCAGGCTGTCCTTAAATTGTGTGGCTAAATGAGCAACACAGAAGCCCAGTTTAAACCACGCTAACAGTTGTAATCCTGGCTAACCATATTAGTCTCACAAAGTAGGTTATCACTGAGAAGACTTGTTTTGTTAAAATGAGTCAAAGATTTGACAGCATGGAAGCCTGGATTAAATGAGATTAACAATTGTAGTCTTGGCCTGGCTAACCACACTGGACTCACAAAGTAGGTCCAGGATTTCCCAATCCAGCCATTACTAGTATTTCACGCAAAAAGGCGGGGTTTGTAGTCAATGAGCCAATCCCGTGCAACATCAGTCCAGTAAAGTTTGACAGCATGGAAGCCTGGATTAAATGAGATTAACAATTGTAGTCTTGGCCTGGCTAACCACACTGGACTCACAAAGTAGGTCCAGGATTTCCCAATCCAGCCATGACTAGTATTTCACGCAAAAAGGCGGGGTTTGTAGTCAATAAGCCAATCACGTGCAACATCAGTCCAGTAAAGTTTGACAGCATGGAAGCCTGGATTAAATGAGATTAACAATTGTAGTCTTGGCCTGGCTAACCACACTGGACTCACAAAGTGGGTCCAGGATTTCCCAATCCAGCCATGACTAGTATTTCACGCAAAAAGGCGGGGTTTGTAGTCAATAAGCCAATCACGTGCA
This sequence comes from Macquaria ambigua, assembly GCA_008360985.2. Taxonomy (NCBI): domain Eukaryota; kingdom Metazoa; phylum Chordata; class Actinopteri; order Centrarchiformes; family Percichthyidae; genus Macquaria; species Macquaria ambigua. Next base: position 10,913 of record VMKM01004869.1, on the reverse strand, counting down.
ACATCAGTCCAGTAAAGCTTGACAGCATGGAAGCCTGGATTAAATGAGATTAACAAGTGTAGTCTTGGCCTGGCTAACCACACTGGACTCACAAAGTCGGTCCAGGATTTCCCAATCCAGCCATGACTAGTATTTCACGCAAAAAGGCGGGGTTTGTAGTCAATAAGCCAATCACGTGCAACATCAGTCCAGTAAAGTTTGACAAATGCACCTCGTGTGCTGTGAGTGCTGGATCAGATCCAGGTTTAACTGGTAGGGACTCTCAGTATCCTTTCGCAGAGGCAATTTCATAGTCTATGAAGTTCTTCTGAGACGTGATTATTGCTGGTTGAAAACTTAACCCAATACCCCGCCTGGATGACTTGGAATATAGTCAGCTGTGGCAATTTTTGTTAGTCTCTGAAGAGACTGTACACGTTGTAATAATAAAAAATTCGGAATGAATCCATAGTGTAGCCAGTACTTGTAATGGCGATTTCTAAGGACCAAGCTGTTCAAGCTGTCCTTAAATTGTGTGGCTAAATGAGCAACACAGAAGCCCAGTTTAAACCACGCTAACAGTTGTAATCCTGGCTAACCATATTAGTCTCACAAAGTAGGTTATCACTGAGAAGACTTGTTTGGTTAACATGAGTCAAAGATTTGACAGCATGGACGCCTGGATTAAATGAGATTAACAATTGTAGTCTTGGCCTGGCTAACCACACTGGACTCACAAAGTAGGTCCAGGATTTCCCAATCCAGCCATGACTAGTATTTCACGCAAAAAGGCGGGGTTTGTAGTCAATAATCCAATCACGTGCAACATCAGTCCAGTAAAGTTTGACAGCATGGAAGCCTGGATTAAATGAGATTAACAATTGAAGTCTTGGCCTGGCTAACCACACTGGACTCACAAAGTAGGTCCAGGATTTCCCAATCCAGCCATGACTAGTATTTCACGCAAAAAGGCGGGGTTTGTAGTCAATAAGCCAATCACGTGCAACATCAGTCCAGTAAAGTTTGACAGCATGGAAGCCTGGATTAAATGAGATTAACAAGTGTAGTCTTGGCCTGGTTAACCACACTGGACTCACAAAGTCGGTCCAGGATTTCCCAATCCAGCCATGACTAGTATTTCACGCAAAAAGGCGGGGTTTGTAGTCATTAAGCCAATCACGTGCAACATCAGTCCAGTAAAGTTTGACAAATGCACCACGTGTGCTGTGAGTGCTGGATCAGATCCAGGTTTAACTGGTAGGGACTCTCAGTATCCTTTCGCAGAGGCAATTTCATAGTCTATGAAGTTCTTCTGAGACGTGATTATTGCTGGTTGAAAACTTAACCCAATACCCCGCCTGGATGACTTGAAATATAGTCAGCTGTGGCAATTTTGTTAGTCTCTGAAGAGACTGTACACGTTGTAATAATAAAAAATTCGGAATGAATCCATAGTGTAACCAGTACTTGTAATGGCAATTTCTAAGGACCAAGCTGTTTCAGGCTGTCCTTAAATTGTGTGGCTAAATGAGCAACACAGAAGCCCAGTTTGAACCACGCTAACAGTTGTAATCCTGGCTAACCATATTAGTCTCACAAAGTAGGTTATCACTGAGAAGACTTGTTTGGTTAACATGAGTCAAAGATTTGACAGCATGGAAGCCTTGATTAAATGAGATTAACAATTGTAGTCTTGGCCTGGCTAACCACACTGGACTCACAAAGTAGGTCCAGGATTTCCCAATCCAGCCATGACTAGTATTTCACGCAAAAAGGCGGGTTTGTAGTCAATAAGCCAATCACGTGCAACATCAGTCCAGTAAAGTTTGACAGCATGGAAGCCTGGATTAAATGAGATTAACAATTGTAGTCTTGGCCTGGCTAACCACACTGGACTCACAAAGTAGGTCCAGGATTTCCCAATCCAGCCATGACTAGTATTTCACGCAAAAAGGCGGGGTTTGTAGTCAATAAGCCAATCACGTGCAACATCAGTCCAGTAAAGTTTGACAGCATGGAAGCCTGGATTAAATGAGATTAACAAGTGTAGTCTTGGCCTGGCTAACCACACTGGACTCACAAAGTCGGTCCAGGATTTCCCAATCCAGCCATGACTAGTATTTCACGCAAAAAGGCGGGGTTTGTAGTCAATAAGCCAATCACGTGCAACATCAGTCCAGTAAAGTTTGACAAATGCACCACGTGTGCTGTGAGTGCTGGATCAGATCCAGGTTTAACTGGTAGGGACTCTCAGTATCCTTTCGCAGAGGCAATTTCATAGTCTATGAAGTTCTTCTGAGACGTGATTATTGCTGGTTGAAAACTTAACCCAATACCCCGCCTGGATGACTTGAAATATAGTCAGCTGTGGCAATTTTTGTTTAGTCTCTGAAGAGACTGTACACGTTGCAATAATTAAAAATTTGGAATGAATCCATAGTGTAGCCAGTACTTGTAATGGCAATTTCTAAGGACCAAGCTGTTTCAGGCTGTCCCTAAATTGTGTGGCTAAATGAGCAACACAGAAGCCCAGTTTAAACCACGCTAACAGTTGTAATCCTGGCTAACCATATTAGTCTCACAAAGTAGGTTATCACTGAGAAGACTTGTTTGGTTAAAATGAGTCAAAGATTTGACAGCATGGAAGCCTGGATTAAATGAGATTAACAATTGTAGTCTTGGCCTGGCTAACCACACTGGACTCACAAAGTAGGTCCAGGATTTCCCAATCCAGCCATTACTAGTATTTCACGCACAAAGGCGGGGTTTGTAGTCAATAAGCCAATCCCGTGCAACATCAGTCCAGTAAAGTTTGACAGCATGGAAGCCTGGATTAAATGAGATTAACAATTGTAGTCTTGGCCTGGCTAACCACACTGGACTCACAAAGTAGGTCCAGGATTTCCCAATCCAGCCATGACTAGTATTTCACGCAAAAAGGCGGGGTTTGTAGTCAATAAGCCAATCACGTGCAACATCAGTCCAGTAAAGTTTGACAGCATGGAAGCCTGGATTAAATGAGATTAACAATTGTAGTCTTGGCCTGGCTAACCACACTGGACTCACAAAGTAGGTCCAGGATTTCCCAATCCAGCCATGACTAGTATTTCACGCAAAAAGGCGGGGTTTGTAGTCAATAAGCCAATCACGTGCAACATCAGTCCAGTAAAGTTTGACAAATGCACCACGTGTGCTGTGAGTGCTGGATCAGATCCAGGTTTAACTGGTAGGGACTCTCAGTATCCTTTCGCAGAGGCAATTTCATAGTCTATGAAGTTCTTCTGAGACGTGATTATTGCTGGTTGAAAACTTAACCCAATACCCCGCCTGGATGACTTGAAATATAGTCAGCTGTGGCAATTTTTGTTAGTCTCTGAAGAGACTGTACACGTTGTAATAATAAAAAATTCGGAATGAATCCATAGTGTAGCCAGTACTTGTAATGGCAATTTCTAAGGACCAAGCTGTTTCAGGCTGTCCTTAAATTGTGTGGCTAAATGAGCAACACAGAAGCCCAGTTTAAACCACGCTAACAGTTGTAATCCTGGCTAACCATATTAGTCTCACAAAGTAGGTTATCACTGAGAAGACTTGTTTGGTTAAAATGAGTCAAAGATTTGACAGCATGGAAGCCTGGATTAAATGAGATTAACAATTGTAGTCTTGGCCTGGCTAACCACACTGGACTCACAAAGTAGGTCCAGGATTTCCCAATCCAGCCATGACTAGTATTTCACGCAAAAAGGCGGGGTTTGTAGTCAATAAGCCAATCCCGTGCAACATCAGTCCAGTAAAGTTTGACAGCATGGAAGCCTGGATTAAATGAGATTAACAATTGTAGTCTTGGCCTGGCTAACCACACTGGACTCACAAAGTAGGTCCAGGATTTCCCAATCCAGCCATGACTAGTATTTCACGCAAAAAGGCGGGGTTTGTAGTCAATAAACCAATCACGTGCAACATCAGTCCAGTAAAGTTTGACAGCATGGAAGCCTGGATTAAATGAGATTAACAAGTGTAGTCTTGGCCTGGCTAACCACACTGGACTCACAAAGTAGGTCCAGGATTTCCCAATCCAGTCATGACTAGTATTTCACGCAAAAAGGCGGGGTTTGTAGTCAATAAGCCAATCACGTGCAACATCAGTCCAGTAAAGTTTGACAGCATGGAAGCCTGGATTAAATGAGATTAACAAGTGTAGTCTTGGCCTGGCTAACCACACTGGACTCACAAAGTAGGTCCAGGATTTCCCAATCCAGCCATGACTAGTATTTCACGCAAAAAGGCGGGGTTTGTAGTCAATAAGCCAATCAGGTGCAACATCAGTCCAGTAAAGTTTGACAAATGCACCACGTGTGCTGTGAGTGCTGGATCAGATCCAGGTTTAACTGGTAGGGACTCTCAGTATTCTTTCGCAGAGGCAATTTCGTAGTCTATGAAGTTCTTCTGAGACGTGATTATTGTTGGTTGAAAACTTAACCCAATACCCCGCCTGGATGACTTGAAATATAGTCAGCTGTGGCAATTTTTGTTAGTCTCTGAAGAGACTGTACACGTAATAATAAAAAATTAGGAATGAATCCATAGTGTAGCCAGTACTTGTAATGGCAATTTCTAAGGACCAAGCTGTTTCAGGCTGTCCTTAAATTGTGTGGCTAAATGAGCAACACAGAAGCCCAGTTTAAACCACGCTAACAGTTGTAATCCTGGCTAACCATATTAGTCTCACAAAGTAGGTTATCACTGAGAAGACTTGTTTGGTTAAAATGAGTCAAAGATTTGACAGCATGGAAGCCTGGATTAAATGAGATTAACAATTGTAGTCTTGGCCTGGCTAACCACACTGGACTCACAAAGTAGGTCCAGGATTTCCCAATCCAGCCATGACTAGTATTTCACGCAAAAAGGCGGGGTTTGTAGTCAATAAGCCAATCCCGTGCAACATCAGTCCAGTAAAGTTTGACAGCATGGAAGCCTGGATTAAATGAGAATAACAATTGTAGTCTTGGCCTGGCTAACCACACTGGACTCACAAAGTAGGTCCAGGATTTCCCAATCCAGCCATGACTAGTATTTCACGCAAAAAGGCGGGGTTTGTAGTCAATAAGTCAATCACGTGCAACATCAGTCCAGTAAAGTTTGACAGCATGGAAGCCTGGATTAAATGAGATTAACAATTGTAGTCTTGGCCTGGCTAACCACACTGGACTCACAAAGTAGGTCCAGGATTTCCCAATCCAGCCATGACTAGTATTTCACGCAAAAAGGCGGGGTTTGTAGTCAATAAGCCAATCCCGTGCAACATCAGTCCAGTAAAGTGTGACAGCATGGAAGCCTGGATTAAATGAGATTAACAATTGTAGTCTTGGCCTGGCTAACCACACTGGACTCACAAAGTAGGTCCAGGATTTCCCAATCCAGCCATTACTAGTATTTCACGCAAAAAGGCGGGTTTTGTAGTCAATAAGCCAATCAAGTGCAACATCAGTCCAGTAAAGTTTGACAGCATGGAAGCCTGGATTAAATGAGATTAACAATTGTAGTCTTGGCCTGGCTAACCACACTGGACTCACAAAGTAGGTCCAGGATTTCCCAATCCAGCCATGACTAGTATTTCACGCAAAAAGGCGGGGTTTGTAGTCAACAAGCCAATCACGTGCAACATCAGTCCAGTAAAGTTTGACAGCATGGAAGCCTGGATTAAATGAGATTAACAAGTGTATTCTTGGCCTGGCTAACCACACTGGACTCACAAAGTCGGTCCAGGATTTCCCAATCCAGCCATGACTAGTATTTCACGCAAAAAGGCGGGGTTTGTAGTCAATAAGCCAATCAGGTGCAACATCAGTCCAGTAAAGTTTGACAAATGCACCACGTGTGCTGTGAGTGCTGGATCAGATCCAGGTTTAACTGGTAGGGACTCTCAGTATCTTTTCGCAGAGGCAATTTCATAGTCTATGAAGTTCTTCTGAGACGTGATTATTGTTGGTTGAAAACTTAACCCAATACCCCGCCTGGATGACTTGAAATATAGTCAGCTGTGGCAATTTTTGTTAGTCTCTGAAGAGACTGTACACGTTGTAATAATAAAAAATTTGGAATGGATCCATAGTGTAGCCAGTACTTGTAATGGCGATTTCTAAGGACCAAGCTGTTTCAGGCTGTCCTTAAATTGTGTGGCTAAATGAGCAACACAGAAGCCCAGTTTAAACCACGCTAACAGTTGTAATCATGGCTAACCATATTAGTCTCACAAAGTAGGTTATCACTGAGAAGACTTGTTTGGTTAACATGAGTCAAAGATTTGACAGCATGGAAGCCTGGATTAAATGAGATTAACAATTGTAGTCTTGGCCTAGCTAACCACACTGGACTCACAAAGTAGGTCCAGGATTTCCCAATCCAGCCATGACTAGTATTTCACTCAAAAAGGCGGGGTTTGTAGTCAATAAGCCAATCCCGTGCAACATCAGTCCAGTAAAGTTTGACAGCATGGAAGCCTGGATTAAATGAGATTAACAATTGTAGTCTTGGCCTGGCTAACCACACTGGACTCACAAAGTAGTTCCAGGATTTCCCAATCCAGCCATGACTAGTATTTCACGCAAAAAGGCGGGGTTTGTAGTCAATAAACCAATCACGTGCAACATCAGTCCAGTAAAGTTTGACAGCATGGAAGCCTGGATTAAATGAGATTAACAAGTGTTGTCTTGGCCTGGCTAACCACACTGGACTCACAAAGTAGGTCCAGGATTTCCCAATCCAGCCATGACTAGTATTTCACGCAAAAAGGCGGGGTTTGTAGTCAATAAACCAATCACGTGCAACATCAGTCCAGTAAAGTTTGACAGCATGGAAGCCTGGATTCAATGAGATTAACAAGTGTAGTCTTGGCCTGGCTAACCACACTGGACTCACAAAGTAGGTCCAGGATTTCCCAATCCAGCCATGACTAGTATTTCACGCAAAAAGGCGGGGTTTGTAGTCAATAAGCCAATCACGTGCAACATCAGTCCAGTAAAGTTTGACAAATGCACCACGTGTGCTGTGAGTGCTGGATTAGATCCAGGTTTAACTGGTAGGGACTCTCAGTATCCTTTCGCAGAGGCAATTTCATAGTCTATGAAGTTCTTCTGAGACGTGATTATTGCTGGTTGAAAACTTAACCCAATATCCCGCCTGGATGACTTGAAATATAGTCAGCTGTGGCAATTTTTGTTAGTCTCTGAAGAGACTGTACACGTTGTAATAATAAAAAATTCGGAATGAATCCATAGTGTAGCCAGTACTTATAATGGCAATTTCTAAGGACCAAGCTGTTTCAGGCTGTCCTTAAATTGTGTGGCTAAATGAGCAACACAGAAGCCCAGTTTAAACCACGCTAACAGTTATAATCCTGGCTAACCATATTAGTCTCACAAAGTAGGTTATCACTGAGAAGACTTGTTTGGTTAAAATGAGTCAAAGATTTGACAGCATGGAAGCCTGGATTAAATGAGATTAACAATTGTAGACTTGGCCTGGCTAACCACACTGGACTCACAAAGTAGGTCCAGGATTTCCCAATCCAGCCATGACTAGTATTTCACGCAAAAAGGCGGGGTTTGTAGTCAATAAGCCAATCACGTGCAACATCAGTCCAGTAAAGTTTGACAGCATGGAAGCCTGGATTAAATGAGATTAACAATTGTAGACTTGGCCTGGCTAACCACACTGGACTCACAAAGTAGGTCCAGGATTTCCCAATCCAGCCATGACTAGTATTTCACGCAAAAAGGCGGGGTTTGTAGTCAATAAGCCAATCACGTGCAACATCAGTCCAGTAAAGTTTGACAGCATAGAAGCCTGGATTAAATGAGATTAACAATTGTAGTCTTGGCCTGGCTAACCACACTGGACTCACAAAGTAGGTCCAGGATTTCCCAATCCAGCCATTACTAGTATTTCACGCAAAAAGGCGGGTTTTTTAGTCAATAAGCCAATCAAGTGCAACATCAGTCCAGTAAAGTTTGACAGCATGGAAGCCTGGATTAAATGAGATTAACAATTGTAGTCTTGGCCTGGCTAACCACACTGGACTCACAAAGTAGGTCCAGGATTTCCCAATCCAGCCATGACTAGTATTTCACGCAAAAAGGTGGGGTTTGTAGTCAATAAGCCAATCATGTGCAACATCAGTCCAGTAAAGTTTGACAGCATGGAAGCCTGGATTAAATGAGATTAACAATTGTAGTCTTGGCCTGGCTAACCACACTGGACTCACAAAGTAGGTCCAGGATTTCCCAATCCAGCCATGACTAGTATTTCACGCAAAAAGGCGGGGTTTGTAGTCAATAAGCCAATCACGTGCAACATCAGTCCTGTAAAGTTTGACAGCATGGAAGCCTGGATTAAATGAGATTAACAAGTGTAGTCTTGGCCTGGCTAACCACACTGGACTCACAAAGTCGGTCCAGGATTTCCCAATCCAGCCATGACTAGTATTTCACGCAAAAAGGCGGGTTTTGTAGTCAATAAGCCAATCACGTGCAACATCAGTCCAGTAAAGTTTGACAAATGCACCACGTGTGCTGTGAGTGCTGGATCAGATCCAGGTTTAACTGGTAGGGACTCTCAGTATCCTTTCGCAGAGGCAATTTCATAGTCTATGAAGTTCTTCTGAGACGTGATTATTGCTGGTTGAAAACTTAACCCAATACCCTGCCTGGATGACTTGAAATATAGTCAGCTGTGGCAATTTTTGTTAGTCTCTGAAGAGACTGTACACGTTGTAATAATAAAAAATTCGGAATGAATCCATAGTGTAGCCAGTACTTGTAATGGCAATTTCTAAGGACCAAGCTGTTTCAGGCTGTCCTTAAATTGTGTGGCTAAATGAGCAACACAGAAGCCCAGTTTAAACCACGCTAACAGTTGTAATCCTGGCTAACCATATTAGTCTCACACAAAGAAGCTGGTCAATTGAAGACTTTTGTTTGGTTGCATTTGATGAGTCAAAGATTTGACAGTACGGGAAGCCTGGATTAAATGAGATCAATACCAGAAGTCTTGGCCTGGCTAACCACACTGGACTCACAAAGTAGGTCCAGGATTTCCCAATCCAGCCATGACTAGTATTTCACGAAAAAAGGCGGGGTTTGTAGTCAATAAGCCAATCACGTGCAACATCAGTCCAGTAAAGTTTGACAGCATGGAAGCCTGGATTAAATGAGATTAACAATTGTAGTCTTTGCCTGGCTAACCACACTGGACTCACAAAGTAGGTCCAGGATTTCCCAATCCAGCCATGACTAGTATTTCACGCAAAAAGGCGGGGTTTGTAGTCAATAAGCCAATCACGTGCAACATCAGTCCAGTAAAGTTTGACAGCATGGAAGCCTGGATTAAATGAGATTAACAAGTGTAGTCTTTGCCTGGCTAACCACACTGGACTCACAAAGTAGGTCCAGGATTTCCCAATCCAGCCATGACTAGTATTTCACGCAAAAAGGCGGGGTTTGTAGTCAATAAGACAATCACGTGCAACATCAGTCCAGTAAAGTTTGACAAATGCACCACGTGTGCTGTGAGTGCTGGATCAGATCCAGGTTTAACTGGTAGGGACTCTCAGTATCCTTTCGCAGAGGCATTTTCATAGTCTATGAAGTTCTTCTGAGACGTGATTATTGCTGGTTGAAAACTTAACCCAATACCCCGCCTGGATGACTTGAAATATAGTCAGCTGTGGCAATTTTTGTTAGTCTCTGAAGAGACTGTACACGTTGTAATAATAAAAAATTTGGAATGAATCCATAGTGTAGCCAGTACATGTAATGGCGATTTCTAATGACCAAGCTGTTCAAGCTGTCCTTAAATTGTGTGGCTAAATGAGCAACACAGAAGCCCAGTTTAAACCACGCTAACAGTTGTAATCCTGGCTAACCATATTAGTCTCACAAAGTAGGTTATCACTGAGAAGACTTGTTTGGTTAACATGAGTCAAAGATTTGACAGCATGGAAGCCTGGATTAAAAGAGATTAACAATTGTAGTCTTGGCCTGGCTAACCACACTGGACTCACAAAGTAGGTCCAGGATTTCCCAATCCAGCCATGACTAGTATTTCACGCAAAAAGGCGGGGGTTGTAGTCAATAAGCCAATCACGTGCAACATCAGTCCAGTAAAGTTTGACAGCATGGAAGCCTGGATTAAATGAGATTAACAATTGTAGTCTTGGCCTGGCTAACCACACTGGACTCACAAAGTAGTTCCAGGATTTCCCAATCCAGCCATGACTAGTATTTCACGCAAAAAGGCGGGGTTTGTAGTCAATAAGCCAATCACGTGCAACATCAGTCCAGTAAAGTTTGACAGCATGGAAGCCTGGATTAAATGAGATTAACAAGTGTAGTCTTGGCCTGGTTAACCACACTGGACTCACAAAGTCGGTCCAGGATTTCCCAATCCAGCCATGACTAGTATTTCACGCAAAAAGGCGGGGTTTGTAGTCAATAAGCCAATCACGTGCAACATCAGTCCAGTAAAGTTTGACAAATGCACCATGTGTGCTGTGAGTGCTGGATCAGATCCAGATTTAACTGGTAGGGACTCTCAGTATCCTTTCGCAGAGGCAATTTCATAGTCTATGAAGTTCTTCTGAGACATGATTATTGCTGGTTGAAAACTTAACCCAATACCCCGCCTGGATGACTTGAAATATAGTCAGCTGTGGCAATTTTTGTTAGTCTCTGAAGAGACTGTACACGTTGTAATAATAAAAAATTCGGAATGAATCCATAGTGTAGCCAGTACTTGTAATGGCAATTTCTAAGGACCAAGCTGTTTCAGGCTGTCCTTAAATTGTGTGGCTAAATGAGCAACACAGAAGCCCAGTTTAAAACACGCTAACAGTTGTAATCCTGGCTAACCATATTAGTCTCACAAAGTAGGTTATC
>VMKM01004868.1:0-11678 GCA_008360985.2 Macquaria ambigua | reverse complement strand
TATGTATGTGTATATATATCCGTGTTTCCTAATCAAAGAAGGGTTCAAGTAACTGAAAGCACAAAAGCGTGTGTCCAGGGCTAAGGGCCATTGTATACAATCAGACTTCTTGAAAGTGGCATTGTGCTGGAGGACTTCCAGAAGAGCACTCTATCAAAGGGATCTACAGTAAAGAATAGCCCCTCATTGATTCACTCTGTGCAACAGCTTGACTGAGAGCCTGGAAAATTCGCAAGTGATTAATACAGAAAAATGAGAGGAGGGAGAAGGGCAAAAAGGTTGAAGAATGAATTGAGCCTTTAAAGGACAGCACGACACAACAGCTCTGTCAGGTGTTTCAGTTTTGCAAACAAGTTGAACCCTTCAGATTTTCATATTAGAAAAAGCCTTTTTTTTGACAGGTGTTACTCTGGTAGAAGAAAAAAACCTCAAGTACTAGATCAAAAAAAGACAAAAAAGAGAGAGAGCGGGGTGCATGTAACCAAAGTCTGAGTCCAAAAAGTACAAAAAGGCTTTGCACTCCCAGATCAATTAGATTGTTGCATTTATTCAGTTTTAAATGGAAAAAATACACAGACATTTCAGCTATGCCGTATTCAGTGAGCAACAGTGAAGGTGGTGTTATTTTAAAAATAGCCTTTCAGTGGATTTGCATTCTGTAAATGCTTATGTCATTTCCCATTGTTGGTGACCAAAGCCATCATACCTGTACACAATAGGTGTTCAAATGGGTGTACAAGGTACACAGAATAACATAACAGGACACAAGGAATTGGGCATGTTGAATGCGTAAAGACAGGCAGGCAGAATGTTTTGAACTGGATTTTTTTATCTGTGGCATTTTTGTTGGATTACATTGATTACCATTAATCACCAAAAGTCACCCGAGTTTATCTTTGTTGGGATTTCTATTTGGATTTATTGTAAGACAGTGAGTCGAGTGGTTTGGTAAAGCCATTATATTTTCCATTTTGGGAACGCATATGAAAATTATAAGAAATGGGCAAACACCCAAATCATCTGAAATTGTCCTTTTTAAGATCTCTGGAACTACTTTCTGCTCTTGAGGAAAATAAAGGTTATCTGCCATTTTCACTTCAGGCTAGCAGCACTTACTGTAGCTCACACATAATGAAGCCCTATTTCTTGTGTCCTGCCTTTGAATATGTCTCAGTTCCAGTGTTCGACTGGAATTTCTGATTTCTGATTTTCCTTATCTACAAGGAAAATCGGTGTGTAACAATGAGCTTTGGCCACGATTTTATCTTTGGACACTAGATCATTCCTTGCTCCAGTACCATTTTATGAATTTCAGAACTTCAGATTCACACTCAATGCCTTACTTCAGAACTGTGCCATAGAAAATTGTCCAAGGGTACATCATCCTTCAATCTACTGGCATTTACTGACAGACTGAAAGCAATTTATCGAGTTAGAATCTGACATATACCTCCCACTCAATTTTATCTCAACAAAATATGTTTACCGCCTCAACTCCTACTACACAAATTATTTTACATCCTGCCACTCATCAGTTAAATGATTAACCTTTGCAGATGACACTGCCCTTGTGGACCTCATCATTAACAATGATGAGTTCATGCACAGGAGACAGGCTGCTCACTTTACAACATGGGGTGCTGTCATCACCTTCAGCTGAATTCTTTTGAAGGTTTTCAGACAGTAGTTCACTTCCAGTAGAAGACTTGTGCTCATTTACGCCTGAAGAGCAATGGTCAGGTAAAGGAGCAGGATCACTTAACCATGTAAACACGTTCCTGTGGACTACCATCAATGACCCCATCAAACATAGTGAGAACATCGTCTGACTAATCGAGAAAAGGAGCTCTCCTCTGCTGGTAATAAGAAGCTCAATGTCACACAATTAGTATTGGTCCAGTTTTAAATCAGTAATAGAAAGCATTGTACTGTTGAAATGAACTGAATGTTGTTCACACTCCACAGCATGTCGTTTGCTGTCAGCCGCCTGCCAATAAGGACCTGCATGACTCCAGATTGGATAAGGATGAGATTAATGAGACAGCCACCAACCTTACACATATAGACAACCATCTGTTGCAGAAACTCTCCAGAGGAGACATGAGAATTAGATGAATTTCTCAAAATTGAAGCAGCTTCATTGCAAAAGCTGGCACCTTTTCTACCCAGTCCCCCAAAGACTCACCATCCTGCAGAACCATCTGGAAACAGCTGTTAGCTAACTTATTAGTGCACAGTGAAGTGCTCCTTTGCTCTGCACTGTATATGAGGTTCTGGTTGCCTCTGTACGCTGCCATGTATGTCAAAATGTATTATGAATAAAATACTATACGCACACGTTTTTGTAACAAAAACTCACTTACACAGTCAATTAAGTATGCTGCACGTTGGTCAGTGAATTGCCTTCTAGCTGCACCAGTGTTTGGGTTTGTCTCATTGCCAGGTTCCCACCCACAGGTCACCTAATCCATTCCACTCCACAGCTTTTGTCCAAAATGGTGATCAAGAATAAAAGCAGGCAGAGCGTTTAGCCTCCTGGTGGCTTTTACTGATCTTCAGGCCACAAACCGCACACTGTGACCGAGCTGAGTAGGAGGCAGGAAAGCAAAAGCGCCATGTGGGAGTCCTTTAGGGAGCCCATTGGAGATGGTAATTATTGGCTGCCATTACAACTGACCAAATGCCGAAGTGTGTTTTGAGAAGCATAAAGCTGAATGGGTGCTGAAAGCGAGGCTTCACCTCTCGGAGGCACTTAGTGATGATGAATACTGCCTGCTGTTGTTAGAATACCATAACAACTACTTGTGGCAACTTCATTTTATGCACACTTATGCTTACCGAGTTTTGCAAATTGGGTTATCTTATAAAGAAAACAACACATTGAACACAGATTGTGTTTATGGTTATGTTTTAGGGCAAAGGAAAGATATTTGCTGGTCATTTAGAAATGTGCAACAAACATTTTTGGCAAACAATATAAATGTTAAACAAAACTTTAAACAGTGAAGGATAGAGCCGAGAGGTAAGAGTTGGGAAATATAGTAACAAACATGACATTGAGCACAAAAAAGTGTGAAAATTGAACACAGCTGACAGATGTGTGTGCTTTTAAGTTTTTCAGACTTTTACAACAAATTCTGGATGAAGTTACAGTACGCTTGACTCGACACAGCTTTTATCATCTGATCATTTCAGGATCACATGCAGGTCCGAGCACTGTCAGGTTAGATTCTCTTTGTACAATCTAATGAGTCAGACCACATGTGTGGACAGCTTGCATTGTGCATGGGATGAGATACAAGTCATGCTGTGCAGCCAAAAGTTGCTCAGACAAAGAACTTCACTTTAAATTTTTGTTGAGAACTCAAAGCTTCAAAGATACCAAAAATGTAACAGTTATTTTGGGGAAATATGTATAAAAAGATACACAAGACAATGTGAATATTTCCATTTGATGTAATTGTGCAACCACAAAACATGGCATCTTGGGTGTGTTAAGATTCATAGCTTCAATGAAGGGGAACTCGTGCTCTAAATGTAAAGAAATTTAAGGGTAAAATAAAGGCTCTAAGTGGTAAAGGAGATGGAGAGGCAGAGCAAGAAAATGTAACACATACAAATTAAAACAATATAGTCATAGCCAAAGGAGGTGTATAATTTCTGGCCCATTGCAGAAGCCCACAGACACAGTGTCAGTGTTAAACACCTACAGAGTTATAACATGGCCTCTGTTTAATACAGTGTAGGGGCTGTTTTTTGATCACCATCTCATTCCAGCCCAGTATCCCTAGGAACTTCATCCATATGAATCTGCACCTCACGATTTATGTCATGTGCCAATGTTCAGTGCCTACGCAGGAAGTAGTGTGCCCTATATATAGCAAAGTAAAGGTGTGGAATTCAGGGTGGTGGATAGGCACGTAGCATGTCCAACTTTCATGCAGGGGATTGTTCACATTCACATCCCTTCAAACCTGCAATTGACATAAGTATGATCTTTCCTTAACCATACCTTAACCATGATTTAGTTGCCATAACCACAGTCTTTTCCTAACCACAATCATATAGTATTTGCCATGTGCTGATATTGCACAAGGCGAAAATTTCCAAAACATTGGCATTGGACGTAAAAACAAAACAAGAATGTGACTTTGCTGAATTGTCCAATATCGACTTTCTTGTTTGGCAATAGGGTTGGCTCTTCCTTAAGAGGTTCTTTACTAAATCTGATACCTTATTGAGTTTAATTGCCCTTTCTTATCTCTCATCCCCTTTTGATTGCATTAGTGATGCACCCTCAGCAAAGCATGTCGGCAGAGATACCAATTAAGAAAAGCAGAAGGACAAGTTTTTGGGCTTTAGTGTTTTCAACTCATTTTTGCTTCCCTTCAGACTAATGAGCCAAAGAGAAAATTCTGTGGGGATTTACTTTAAATTCACTTGTAATTAGCGTATGTATCCATGTGGCTATAGAAGTGACTCCTATCTCTGGCATGCAGTGTGTGAGAAGTATCAACATGATACATGATACACTGTTACTACTCTAGCTTGACACAGTTTATTGTGTTTCTTGAATTTTAAGTAAGGAAAGTGCTAAATGAGGAGGACTGAGGACGAGGGCAATTGGGACATGAGTTCCTGCTGAGTTTGTCTCATTAAGTATAATATGCAAAGGTCTGTTGTCTTGGAGCTTAGAGTTACTGGACAACACATTAAATGAAGGGGCAAGTGTTGTACTGAAGGTGATGTACTGAAAACAAAGATTAATATCTCTGTCTCTTATGTTTGTTTCTTCATGTTTGTTTATGCAGTTGTTAGGTATCTTAAACAGGCTAAAAAACATTTTTATTCCGACCTTCTAAATGGTGGTTAAGTGATAATTAGTACTGGGCAGTAATTGATAGTGGTGTTTTTGCTCTACCAAGAAATCAATTTAAAAATAAAACACTATTGGAATGTTTTTTCTTAGAATTTCTGTTGATTAAGTTTAAGTTTCTTCTTGTGACACTCATTTCCTACAGAGTCCTCCCTCTAAAGAACGGGGAATTTTCCCAGGAAACGATTATGTTTAGTTTTGATCTCTATACATGTGTTTTGAGCGGCAAAATTATCAGCTTCATCGACTAGCATTAGGTGGAATAACTTCACAATTTAACAATCAATCGGTGGGTGATAGAGAATAGCAGAATAGAACTATAGAAGAAGCTCTTGCACATCAGTAAATTAAATGTGGAGCTATTACAAGGTAATTGTTTATGGTGCTTGTTTCCAATCTGCAGCATCTAGCTTTACAGTTTCTGTCCAGCCTAACATGATCACTCTAATTATAGATTCAAGCTGAAATCCAGTGAGTGATTGTCTTTGGCCCTTTTTATCATCAAAATTGATCGCCAAGATGGTGGCGGTGAAAACACCTGACAGCCACAAAGAATACAAAAGCGAAAACATTCATATGAAGTCACTTTACAGGAGCTGTCCGTTCAGCACCACCACAACACAACACTGGAGACCACCACCAGTTTATTATTTTTACACAATTTCACCTCACGGCCTCCCTCATTGACCATTTGCTTGAATTTGTGTTTTTCCTAATGGCTCACAGCAGGTCTTGTCCAGTATATAATGGCATTTTTTACTGTTTACTGCAATAGTGTTGTCAAATGAGTTTGGAAGTTTCAGATACTATCCTAAAACCTCCCATAAATATCTACCCTACTAGATAAACAACGTGGTGATGTGAACTTCTTTGGCTTTCGCAATAGGCTTATTAAAAAAATCCACCAAGAGAAGACACGGACACTTCATCACATGACAAACAGTTTATAAATGTCTTCAGTGAGAGTGACGATGGAAATTTTGATTGGCGCTGTCAAATACTGACAGTCCTGAGTTGCTTTCTCCAGTCTATCTTTAGGTCATATCGTGTGTGTGGAGCTGTGCTTTGTTGGCTGGGTGTTGTTTTTGCAGAATTGACTGATTTTGAACCAAAGAGTGGGGAAACTGGTGAGCCATATTCCCAGTAGGAATGGAGTGCTCTTCTACACCTGTTACACATTAAGTCACAGACAATCCCATATAAAGCTTAGTATCTACACACAAAAGAGTAAAATCTTGCCTGGTGAAAGGAGATACTGAGGATTACCAGGTTTCAGGCAGGATTTCTCTGGAAATTCCTGCGACAGATTTCACCGTGGGAAGCCAAACATGTCTCTCTGACAAAGGAACATCATCGTTGGTTAAAGAAGATACTGTGGATTACAACGTTTCAATTAACACTCCTCTGCCACTGTATTATTTAGGAAACAAACTGAGCACACTTTGATGTATTCAGGGAGGAGGCATGTTTCTTCCACACCACCAGCACAACCATCCAAACGTACAACAATGTGCAGCGAAGCAGCGCCGCTCTAACACAATTACTGACTTCACTAACTCTGCCAAAGGGAAAAGTGAAACACTATTTCATTGCCGAAAGGACAGAGAACAGACACAGACCCCCACCTGAGACATCCACCTCCTCAATTACCCACTGCTGATTCTACAAAGCCTCAGCCATTCGAGACCTCATTTGACTTTATTACAACGGCCACTAGAGAGACGGTGCCATTAATCAAATAAAAGAAGGAAAGAGTGAGCAGCCACCCAGGAAAGCAAAGAAATGAACTGAAATGGCTGCTGTAGTTTCTCTGTTCTGCTTCTGTCTGAGAGAAAGAGTGTGAACCAGCATTCATCATACTTCAAATGAAGTACACACTGTATCAAAAGGCAGCGCTGCCATGTCTTTCAGGTTAGAGGAGCTGTGGCTTATAGCGAGCCTCATTCATACCTGGAGATAAAGGCAGTTAGAGACAGATATGCGGTAATTAGGGGCAGTGGAACTTGATTGATGTCTTATTATTCAGTTTGTGGTTAATATTGCATTTCCCTCTAAAGCCATTTCATCTGCCAGAGCAGAAGCTGTCAAAGCAAACATCTGGAAATGGAATTTCAGAACAAGCCAGATGAAGAAAGGTGTGTTGAAAAGAAGTCAATTTTCAAAGAGGAGCACATTAAATAGGCCTGACGAATTTCATTACATGTGTTTCCTTTGACTCTTTTCCCTCTCTTTTCCTTTGTTTAAAGCCACAAACGGAGAAGGTGAAATGAAGAAAAAAAACGCCTTTATCCCTCTTTCTGTTGGGGAGCAAATGACACCTCAGGCAATTAGCATCGTAACAGTGGCAGCCAATCTCTGTAATGCTTTGTTTGCCATCAATGCTGCTGAGTCCTCAAATTCGTTTTGGAGGAAAATCAATGCTATTTGCCAAACTAGCTGTCTCCAAATGTTTAAACAGGCTGGGCTTAGTGCCGCACTAAGTGTTGTGAGTGGTGTGTTCTGTGTATTCAGTCTGCTGATTCCCAACCAGATGACTCCAAGGTTTAAGTTCAGAGTGCACTGTAACCTGATGAAACACTTAATCCTCACTAGCGTTTCTGAATTTATTAATTTAGCGCAGGAAACCTCTTCTGTCAAGTTGATCGATGGCTCCAATTCAATCCACAATGACAGAAAAATTGTTTTCCTAACAGATGGCTCAGCTTGGAGAGAGTGAGCCGTGATCAATTGCTGCCTGCAGGAAGAGGAAACAGAGTTTTTGCTCAGAGCTATTAGACACAAGGGTATCAATACTGGATGAGCTCTCATCCAGACAACAAACACCCATTTTGCTTCAAAGCAACGGTGGAGTCAAAACCTGTTTGCCATTTGCTCTGAATGGGTCTGCAGGGGTTATCCGACCTGCTTCAGGATCCTGATCACAACCAGGATGAGCACAACAGTCTGGCCATGCTCAGACTGACAATGGTGTTGTGTGGAAAAATGTCCCATCATTCATTTCAATGAGACAACTACACTGGCACAGCGGCAGTGCCAGTGCAGGGTCACCTGGCTAAAAAGTTGAAACTGGCTCAACTTTTGTAATTTGTTGTCATCCGGTGATGCACTGTGCTGGCAAATGTGGGCGAGTGCACATTCCTGGTAGATAATTTTGGAACGTAAACGCTGTAGTTTTACTGTTTACCTTGCAGTCATGGAGATGGAGAATAAACTGATTCGGCCCTCAGCTAATTTTTGCCTCATGTGTTAATTAGGTCATATGGTCTTCATATGCAGACATGGTGTCACATGCGCAGACAGCATGTATGGTTCAAACAGACTAAATTTTGGGCTTCATACGATCATGGGCAGATGACAATTTACATAACGCGGACCCTCGCAGCTATGCAGAAGCAGAAAGTATAAACTGAGCTGTAGTTACTGAGTGTCTTTAGCCATCTCAGCTCTGAATGCTGTTCATCTCTATCACAGTTATTGTTTTACACAATTATAGAAGAAACGTTGACATACTAACTTTTCATGAGGTGGTCAAATAAAGAAATATAATCCTATTATTACACCAGATCATCTGCACTGTATATAATACTATAGTGAATCAGTATAAAATGCGACCACTTTTAATGATGAAATGTGACAGCCCTGTTAAAAACACAGAATCATACAAGGTCTAGTAATGGAGCAAATAGGTCAGAGGGTATCAGTGCTGAATGAGTTCTAACCTTGATATGCTTTCATACATAATTTGTTGTTTTGTCCAGTGATTTGCATTAACATTTAATGAAAAGTTTCTTTATGATTAGGGATGCTATCTCAGAACTGACATTTGTAACTTATTTGACTGATAGCCGCAAGCAGTTAATCATCATCTACATGCTACCAACATACTGCAAGGACTGCAGTTACACCTAAGAGGTTTTGTATTTATTGAGATGTTACTGGGGTTACTTGCTTTAAATGAGGTTAGAGTGAATTCTACATTGAGGTAAATGAATCAAACTCTGGGGCAAGAAAACAAATTAAACTGATCAGCCAGACAGAAAACTCTTATTATCCTTGATATCTTTCCAGATCAAATGTTCTATTTTGTTGTCACAAAAGAGGAAATATGTTTTTTTTTTTTTTAACATCTTATCATGCTCCCTTAATTTATTTTTTCTATTGTTTCAAATATTCTCATGAAACATAAACAATAGCTCTCCTTTTTTTTTTTTTTTTTTACAACTATTGCCACAAAGCCACTGAATTTGCATGGCAGATATTACATTTTGTCTCTGTCAGTCACACTTATCTCTTAGGAAATGTAAAAAGATATAGACCGGCGTAGAGCTGATTTCTAAATGAATGGAGAGTTGAATCAGTCACACAGAATTGTTTTCCCTGCTTCTTTCCTTCTCTACACATACTGTGTTTAATGTGTTTGATATAGAAATAGGCTAATTATTGAATTATGGTCATATTGCATAAGCCAATCTGAATAAAAATGCCATCACTATGTCCCAGAAGTGCAGGAAGGAAACACGTAATTCTGATATAAAATGCATTACAGCATCTGTTACATCTTCCCACTATCAAATCACTTAAAGTTCCCCTCCACTGCTCTTCTTCTTCCTACAGTTGAATGTTTGAGCTTCTCTGTACAGAATGATGTATGTGCAGAGTTTGACAGTAAAAGGATGTTTTCACATTCATCTGCTGAAAGTGTGCTCACTGAAAATCCCATTTTCAGGAGCGGACTTACAAGCATGATTTGTGACATCACAAATAGTTTGGAAGCCAATCCTGATCCAATATTCAACTTGCAAAAGCATGATGTGGAAACTTGAAGCCTCCAGCTCACATACACTGAGAATGGACTTTACAGTGAAGTAGGAAAGACCTGCAGTTCAACTTATATTTATAGATTCTGGATTTTTAATGAAGGAGAAGGAGTAGATAAGATAATTTAACTTTTGTGTGAAAAGAATATATCAGATAGAAATTATTATTCAAAGTAAAGCAATTTATTTACATATTTAAACATGTGGGGAGAGGATCTTTAATGGGTAGTGTGTGGTGTTGCCTTCAGCTCCTAGATGTACATTATACCTTTGCATGTTGTTTCATGTTTTAATTAATTTTATGCCAGTGTGTACCAGCTATCTTTAGATTAATTAATCCAACATTGTGCTCAGGTGAGACGCTGAACCAGCTTTTAGCGTGTGACTTTGAATGCGTCATCTGAAAAATAACAACAAAAGAGATTATTGACCAATGTTGAACCACTGTTACCTTTACAACTTTGTCAAAAGCTTAGATATGTGTTTTTGAACAGAGTAGCTGTGGCTTGGGTGGAAAGTTTGTATAAGAAAAGTGAGAAAGGAATTAAAAAAGGAAATGCGTGGTCAGTATAATTTGTCACAATGTTGACTTTTATTGTGACAAAATTGCACATGGGAGAAGTTTGCCTTAAAGGCTTTCTGCCAGAAAGCCTTTCTAACAGAAATCCAACCCCTTTCCTCCAACAGCCAAAATAATCAAACAAGGCTTCAACCAATGACGTGCCATTTTCACCTTTTCTACTTTGACCGTGAATCCTGCTCCCTACCAAAAATCCAGATCTTGCTTCATTGGTAAGTATTAAAGTTATTGACGTTATACTGTTTAATTACATACAAAATACTTATTGGTTACTGTGTATTAGATAACAAGGTAACTAGCTAATGTTAGCTTGTCAGTTACATTTTTGCAGAAAATGCGAAGTTAACATTAAGGTTTGCCCCTTAGCAGTTAAAGGCAAATTTAGTTGTTGAAATGTTCAACTGGTCTGCTGAATTAAAATAGCAGCTAGTAAGATAAACCCTTTTTTGTGAGAACAGATAGTGATGTTAGGTAATAATAATATCAGTCGTCTCTGTCAGTGCATTTATCACTTGTGTGTATTACTTTCTGTCAGAAAGGCTAGTGTATTTATCACTCGTAAATATTAATATCAACTGTTTTTCTGTCAGAAAAGCTAGTGCATTAATCACTCGTAGCTAACAAGATCAACTGCCTTTCTGTTAGAAAGGTTATTGTCCCTGTTAGCTAACAATATTAGTTATCCTATATTTCTTTCAGAAATGTTAATGCAGTTGTTACTGGTAGCTAATAAGAACCGAGAAAGGTTAGTGCTCGTAGCTAATCATATCAACTGTATTTCTATCAGAAAGGCTCATAGCACTCATAGCTTATAATATCAACTGTTTCTTTTGTTTGATATTATTAGCTACGAGTGATGAATACACTAGCCTTTCTGACAGAAAGACAGTTGATATTATTAGCTATGAGTGATACACTAGCCTTTCTGACAAAATGCAGTTGATATTATTAGCTACGAGTGATGAATACACTAGCCTTTCTGACAGAAAGACAGTTGATATTATTAGCTATGAGTGATACACTAGCCTTTCTGACAAAATGCAGTTGATATTATTAGCTACGAGTGATGAATACACTAGCCTTTCTGACAGAAAGACAGTTGATATTATTAGCTACCAATGATAAATACACTAGCCTTTCTGACAAAACGCAGTTGATGTTATTAGCTACAAGTGATGAATACACTAGCCAAGTAATATAGCCTTGTAATATAGATATTATTAGCCACAGGTGATAAACGCACTGACAGAGAGACAACTGATATTATTATTACCTATGTCACAACCTGGCTCAAAAGTATGTGACAAAGAGGGAGACCACGCATAGTCTGCAAGGAATAACATTTTAATGAAGTAAATAAGTAAATCATACAAAGGGTATGTCTGTCAGTAGGTCAGTATGTATG
>VMKM01004867.1:0-11679 GCA_008360985.2 Macquaria ambigua | reverse complement strand
CTAGTAGCCACCGGTAAATGCTAGCAGCCACCGGTAAATGCTAGTAGCCACCGGTAAATGCTAGCAGCCACCGGTAAATGCTAGTAGCCACCGGTAAATACTAGCAGCCATCGGTAAATACTAGCAGCCAGTAGCCACCAGTAAATGCTAGCAGCCACCGGTAAATGCTAGCAGCCACCAGTAAATACTAACAGCCATCAGTAAATACTAGCAGCCATCAGTAAATGCTAGCAGCCACCGGTAAATGCTAGCAGCCACCAGTAAATACTAACAGCCACCAATAAATACTAGCAGCCAGTAGCCACCAGTAAATACTAGCAGCCACCAGTAAATACTAGTAGCCACCAGTAAATACTAACAGCCACCAATAAATACTAGCAGCCAGTAGCCACCAGTAAATGCTAGCAGCCACCGGTAAATGCTAGCAGCCACCGGTAAATACTAGTAGCCAGTAGCCACCAGTAAATACTAGCAGCCACCAGTAAATACTAGTAGCCACCAGTAAATGCTAGCAGCCACCGGTAAATGCTAGCAGCCACCGGTAAATACTAGTAGCCACCGGTAAATGCTAGCAGCCACCGGTAAATGCTAGTAGCCACCGGTAAATGCTAGCAGCCACCGGTAAATGCTAGTAGCCACCGGTAAATACTAGCAGCCATCGGTAAATACTAGCAGCCAGTAGCCACCAGTAAATGCTAGCAGCCACCGGTAAATGCTAGCAGCCACCAGTAAATACTATCAGCCATCAGTAAATACTAGCAGCCATCAGTAAATGCTAGCAGCCACCGGTAAATGCTAGCAGCCACCAGTAAATACTAACAGCCACCAATAAATACTAGCAGCCAGTAGCCACCAGTAAATACTAGCAGCCACCAGTAAATACTAGTAGCCACCAGTAAATACTAACAGCCACCAATAAATACTAGCAGCCAGTAGCCACCAGTAAATGCTAGCAGCCACCGGTAAATGCTAGTAGCCACCGGTAAATGCTAGTAGCCATCAGTAAATACTAGTAGCCACCGGTAAATGCTAGTAGCCATCAGTAAATACTAGTAGCCACCGGTAAATGCTAGCAGCCACCGGTAAATACTAGCAGCCATCGGTAAATACTAGTAGCCATCAGTGGTTAGCAGTATGTACAAAAAGTCACCAATAGTCAGTATCAGTAATCACTAGAAGTCAGTGGTCACCAGTAGCGAATCACATCTCTCCTCAGAAAGAGTGGGTGGGGCCAGGTGGCCATCCAGCTCCGCCCACTCGGCTGTGACTGGGAGGCTGCATGAGGCTCTCGCTGCTGATTGGCCCGTGGAGAGTGGTGCAGGGTGAGTGGGAGGGGCTTAGCTCACTGCATCCAACCGTCCACAGACAGGGATACTGACTGAACACAAACACACACACATTTATATATGAAGTTTATCTAACAGTAATCATTGATCAGTGAATTACTGCTTCCTTCTAATTTATTGATTACCTGAGTTTATTAGGCTGTAGGCGGGGTCTACCTGGTCTTATTGTTAAATGTACCATATAAGGCTACGGGCGGTGCCTCACCTGGAGTTGTGAGGAGGAGGAGGCTGTGAGGAAGGAGCGTTGCTGGTCAGGGGGAGGGAGGTGGAGGAGGACAAAGAGGAGGAGGAGGAGGTGGGACGAGGGGAGGAGCTGCTCCATCCGTCTGATAACACCTGAACACCTTCAGTCAGACAAACTGACACCACACGAATAAATCCTGCTTATTCATCACAAAGTACTTCATAAAAAGTATTCCTACACAGTACAGTACATATGTGTGTGTGTGTGTACATATATACTGTGTATGTACTGTAAGTATATTGGAAATGTACTGAATATATAAATGTAAGTGTTATTGTATGTATATATATATATATATATATATAAATGTATGTTAATTTTTGTTTATATACTGTAAATATATAAATGTATGTATGTTGTGAATAGATTTTTGTATATAAATGTATTTTCTGTTTGTTATATTTCATATTAATCTTTTAAGAAAAGCGTCTTTATTCTTTCAAGTTTATATTTCTCTTATATTAGAATTACAGTGCAGATATAAATTACTATGTACAAAAAACATATGCAACTTTAACACACACACACACAGTTACCTGAGGAGTGAGAGCGGTGCGGCAGGTAGGCGGTGGGGTAAGGTGTGTGTCGCCCCGGGTAACCGTGGTGTTTGTAACCGTGGTGATGATGTGATGTCAGCGGGAGGCTGCTGCTGTAAGGAAAAGCTCCGCCTCCTCCAGCCGAGCACAGCGACCAGCCTGACACACACACACACACACACACACACAGTTAGCACAATATATTTTGTTATTTTTGTTTTGATGTAAAAATCTAAGGGAAAAAACTCAGGAAACAAAGACATTAACACAAACATTTAACACACAAAAACCTGCGACACATTACTTTTTAAAATATATTTGTTGTGAAAGCAAAAATATATAAATATAAAATTAATCATTAATCTACTTGGATCTTATTTTGTATATATTTTTTGTATATAGTAAACTACATATTCTGTAATTATAAGAAAGACATTTTACAACAAAACAAGAAAAGTAAAATATTAATGAGGATTAATTTTTTCTTTTGTTCTTTTTAAATATTATAATTAGAAATATTTTTTACGATTAATTATATGCACATTATATACAGCATACATACATATACTACTGTATATAAATCTAAATACATATTCACTAGTGCATATAAATAATATACTACTTTTACATTCGAGGATTAATTACAGATGACATACACACATATGATTAATAAGAAATACTATATATAAAAATACTTGTAATTGTAAAAATATGTTTTTATATTTTGTACCAACAAATGTTCATATATTTATATATTGTATACTATATAAAAGCTATACTGTACATATATATATATATATATATATATAAAATAGAAATAAAATGCTGTCTGTGTTTTGTATATAAATATGAAAAGTATGTTTTTTTTGTGCAAGGGATAAAATTATTTGGAGGCTGATTAAAGTGTTTGGACTCACAGGGTTGAATCCCAGCACGACTCTCCAGTGACTCCGGTAAGCCCCGCCCGCCCGGGTTCCTGAGGAGGACAAATCAAACGCTGTCAGAACACAACCTGTGTGTGTGTGTGTGTGTGTGTGTGTGTGTGTGTGTGTGTGTGTGTGTGTGTGTCACTTGACACCATCGCTCCAAACGGGCGAGACGGTGGAGCTCCAAGCAGCTGGTAATGACTCTCTAATTGCCTGCTAACGCTAACTTCCTCTGGTATCCTGGTGAGAAATGCTAAGCGCTAAGTGTCTGCTGACCGACACCTGGCTGCCTCACACACCACTCTCACTCATACAACTACTACTTCAAATACAGAGGAGGAAGAAGTACTCTGATCCTTTACTCATGAAAAGTACCAATTAAAATACTCCATTATAAGTAAAAGTCCTACTTAAGTAAAAGTACACGAGTATTCTCAGCTTCATGTAGTTAAAAAATGACTCCAGCTGTCAGATGTAGTGCAGTATGAAGTATAAAGTATGAAGTAACTTAAAATACTCAAGTAACAGTTCCTCTGAATTCTATTGAAGTATTAGTACTTGAGTAAAAGTACTTCATGTCACATGTTTTTATCTTCAGTAGGAACCAACGAGCACAGACAGGAAGTGAGACAGTATTTACAGACGGACTGACGGCAGGGAGAAGAATAAAGAACAACAGCAGATGTACAGACTCCTGTCAGTTCTCAATCATTAGACGTGATTGATCTGTGATGTGATTGGTTTGCTGTGAGGTCGTACCTCTCTTTGGCGTCCAGGAAGGCTTTAGCAAACGGGTTGTATTTGATCTTCAGAGCCGTGATCTGCACAGAAAAACACAGAAGAAGAAGAAAACTTGTTGCTGTTATTTCTCTTAAACCACTTATTTCACTTCCTGTTAAATTCTTCTTCTCTTGTATAAAATGAAAGAGTGCGTGTTTCCTGTTCACCTGGTTTTTCTTCAAACACATCAGCTACGAGCTCTCTACTGAACTTTATTAGACGAGTGTGAACGTAAAATTATAATATATAAATCTTGTTTCTTCTTTCTGAATTCTCGGAGAGTTACTGTCGTTAATTTGTCTCTAAAATAAACATAAAATAATATTGTAAATAAAAGAGAAACAGGTTTCAGTCTGCATCACGTCTGTCCGGATCAAACGGATTACTGTAAGCAACTGATATTTATTTTATTTTTCCTTATGTCTCATGCAGATTATTAATTACATGACTACTATTTATACAAACAAAATACAGCTGTTTAAACACTTTTCAAGTTAAATGACTGTACTTTGCTCAGCACTTACTGTTTCGTGTGTGTGTGTGTGTGTGGTGTGTGTGTGTGTGTGTGCGTGCACCTCTTCGTTCTGGTAGGCCGTCACTGCGATGAACTGAGTTTCTTTGAAGGAAACGTTGGAAACAAGACGATGACGAGAGCCGACGCACACGATGTGGAGCTGAGGCTCGTACTTATGGAGAGAGTTCAACATGATCTGAGGACACAGAGACACACCTGTTCACACACCTGTTCTTATACCTGTTCACACACCTGTTCTTATACCTGTTCATACACCTGTTCATACACCTGTTCACACACCTGTTCTTATACCTGTTCATACACCTGTTCACACACCTGTTCTTATACCTGTTCATACACCATACACCTGTTCACATACCTGTTCATACACCTGTTCACACACCTGTTCTTATACCTGTTCATACACCTGTTCACACACCTGTTCTTATACCTGTTCATACACCTGTTCACACACCTGTTCTTATACCTGTTCATACACCTGTTTACACACCTGTTCTTATACCTGTTCATACACCATACACCTGTTCACATACCTGTTCATACACCTGTTCACACACCTGTTCTTATACCTGTTCATACACCTGTTCACACACCTGTTCTTATACCTGTTCATACACCATACACCTGTTCACATACCTGCTCATACACTTGTTCACACATCTGTTCACACCTGTTTATACACCAGTTCATATACCTGTTCACACACCTGTTTACACACCTGTTCCTATACCTGTTCACACACCTGTTCATACACCTGTTCTTATACCTGTTCACACACCTGTTCATACACCTGTTCATACACCTGTTCACACTCCTGTTCACACACCTGTTCTTATACCTGTTCACACACCTGTTCTTATACCTGTTCATACACCTGTTGTCTGTCTCAGGAGCTCATCGCTGGTCTTGGTCGTCTTCTTTGTTCTGCTGGATGGATTGTGATGAAATGTGGTTCATGTTCCCCTCAGGATGAACTGTAGTCACTCTGGTGACTTTCACAGGTACTGACACACACACGTACTGTCAGCACCTGTACATCATCATATACCTGCAGCAGGTCCTCGTACCCGTCCCGTCTAAACGGATCCAGACTGAAACTCAGAGTCTGGAAACTGATTTGTACTTCTGAACGAATGAAAAACAAAAATCAAATCCAGGTGGAGTTATTGTCAGTCGGTTTTATGGAGTGGAGCCATCTTTGTCTTTTGGCCCAAACACTCTTTTATCCATCTGTCGCCAATCTCTCCATCAACCCCTCCACCTCCTCCTCCTCCTCCTCCTCCTCTTCCCCCTCACTAACGAGGCCCAATTAACCAATCCGAGCTCTCCAGGCGGACACACAAAAACAAACTGTTTTCTATTCAGATTGAGAGGCTGGCTTCACATCTGACCCCGGCACTGTGTGTGTGTGTGTGTGTGTGTGTGTTTGAATATAGTTTACCTCTCTCTCTCTCTCGTCCATCTGAAGCATGATGGGTAAATTAATTTCCCAGTAAAAAACATAATTACCATAATGTACAAATAAGCTGAGCAATTATTTCATTATGGCCGAGCTCTCTGTTCCAACTCTGCATTACTGCCCGCGCGTGTGTGTGCGCGTGTGTGTGCGTGCGTGCGCGTGTGTGTGTGTGTGTGTGTGTGTGTTTGGACAGGGATAATGGGGTAAATATAAACAACATTATTGCCAATTTTGTAGTGCTGGACCTGTGTGTGTGTGTGTGTGTGTTTGTGTGTGTGTGTGTGTGAAGGCCTCTCTGAGTGGTGAACGGCTCTCGACAGGAAGTGCATTAAACTGCTGCCGGCCAATTAAGAGCTGTTTATCCCGTTCCCGTGGTTACGAGGGGGCGAGCAGGTGAAGTGAGCGAGGAGAGGGACTGAAGTGGCTAATTAGAGGCGGTAGTCTCTCGCCCACTCCAATACAATACGGGCAGGAGAGAGAGAGAGAGAGAGAGAGACGCTCTTGACATGGAGAGCCGATAATGGACAGAAGAAGAAGAGGAAGAAGAGGAGAAGAAGAGTGAGAGGGGGAGAAAGGAAAAAGGAAGGACAGAAGAAGAAGAAGAAGAAACGCTCTTGACATGGTGAACCTGATATTAGAAGAAGAAGAAGAAGGAGGAGAGAGGAAGAGAGGAAAAAGTAAAGGAAGAAGAAGAAAAGGAAAAGGAAGGAGGGATAACTGAGGGAGGAAATAAACAAACGAATAAATAAACGAATAATGAAACATGAAAGAGACAAACAGACTCAAAGTGTCAGCTTGTTCTGACGATATATTTTTCGGTTTACAGAGTGAAACCCACCTGTCCTCCTCCGTTGACCTTGTTGGTGAGTTTGACCTTATTGAAGGTCACGGCCGCCTTCATCCAGTGAGCTCCGAAGTTTGGCGAGTCGGGGTGGATGTAGATGCCGCCGTGGCCCCGCCCCTCGCCACGGCCCTCCGCCCGGCCGGCCGCCACCCACTCCCCGTTCACGAACTTCCAGCGGCAGCCGTCGGCCGGCACGAAGTCCAGCAGGAAGGAGTACATGGAGCTGGGGTCCAGACCGGACACGCTGACCTTCAGGACCGGGAACATCCGGCTGCACAAACACACACATTCACAGCTTTGTGTTCATTATTCACATATTTTATATTTTAGCATTTTTAATCCTGAAAGGTGAGAAATGTGTCACTTTTCATGGTCACACTTTCAGGGTTTTCTGTGCCTTCTCAGGTCAGTCACAACGTTTTACACACTTAGGATCAGATATTTACTGTGAGTTTATCTCTGGCTGCAATGTTGCAAATCAATAATCAGAACTGATTTATGGTAATATCTGGATTTCTTCTTATCTGCTGTCCAGAAAACGTATTATATGACTCTATAAACCAATACTGTGATATGAAATTACCAATGAGGTGACAGGTTGTATCCACATCAGCCAGCCTGACTCACATTTACCCTCCGTTTCTCAAAGATAATCCAGATCCAAGTGTCTCTCTTGCTGTGAGGTAGATGCTACAGATTATTGAATGCTGCATGTGGCTTGAAATACTAACTGGCTGAAAATCTCTAACATTCACACGTCTGTTTAATTCAGCTTTATTTATCCCTGCGAGGGCCATTTCACACAGCAGCTCTATCCAGGCCAACAAATACTACTACTGAAGAGAAATATGAGCTTCACAAATATAAGAATTCAATACAAATATCCCACAATATCTTTCAAAAATGCAAATATTATGATTTGTGAAGCTGGAACCAGCATTAATTTTCTGATAACTGACAAATTATTTCAGCTCAGATCTGATACACAGGTAGTTTTTTATAATCCTATTTTATAAACTCTTTTTTCTAAAAATCTTAATTTGTAAAGTAACGAAAGCTGTCAGATAAATGTAGTGCAGTAAAAAGTAGCAGAAAATGGAAATGCTCAAGTGAAGTACAAGTACTTTGTGCATCTATCGCTACGTGTATGTTAAGTTTTCACGTGTCTGAGGCCACGTTCAGACTAACAGCCTGTCCTCCGTCAGTAATAGCAGCTGAAGTGGCGTTCTGCAGGTGTGAATGGAGTGTTTTCCCACCGCAGGGCGCGACTGGTCAACACGCCTCGGCTCGGCAAAATAAACACACACACGCACACAGACGGCGTTAACGGCTGCTATCGAGACTAATGAATAACCCGGTTAACAGGATCACTGATCTGGAGTCAGCTGCAAACGCCAACACACCGAGAGGCAGCAAAGTCGAGAAAATATTCCCAAAACAAACCATCTCCTAAAAACGAAATTCATGAACAACTAGTCTGCATTAATGTCTCTATCTCAGATTATGTTTTTATCACCACAGCACTCCGGACAACGACAGCATGACTCGTTTCAGGCACTGAGTGCAAAAACACTGCGTCCCAACCCCCCATCACAACCCACACACCTTGGAAATTACGGACGAGCCACCAACCAAACTCTGTGAAATTTTCAGAGTATTTAAAAAATGTATAATGAAATTATTTAACTATTCAGTTATAAATCTCATCTCCCTTCATAACGGCAGAAATGCTGTTTCAAAGCTGTAGCAGGTGAGTAATTCTGGGGGAGATCAGGGTTTATCTACAGGTGCTGCGTGATATTCCTGAAGTTGGTGAGGAGTCAGTCAGAGGGATTTTACCTCTGTAGGGTCGCACCTTAAAGGACCTGCATACCCGTGGCCCACCCACACAGGTGTTTTTACCTTTTTTACCTGATCAGACATCATCTGAGAACTATATGTACCAACTGTCGTTGAGATCAAGTGTGTCGACTAACGGCCCACCGATGGACTAAAGACTCACAGGTGGACTAACGACTCGCAGGTGGACGAACAACTCACAGGTGGACTAACGGCCCACAGGTGGACTAATGACCTAGAGGTGGACTAATGACCTAGAAGTGGACTAACGGCCCACTTGTGGACTAATGAGCTAGAGGTGGACTAACGGCCCACAGGTGGACTAGCGGCCCACAGGTGGACTAACGGCCCACAGGTGGACTAACGGCCCACAGGTGGACTAATGACCTAGAGGTGGACTAATGACCTAGAGGTGGACTAACGGCCCACAGGTGGACTAATGACCTAGAGGTGGACTAATGACCTAGAGGTGGACTAATGACCTAGAGGTGGACTAATGGCCCACAGGTGGACTTACGGCCCACAGGTGGACTAATGACCTAGAGGTGCACTAATGACCTAAAAGTGGACTAACGGCCCACTTGTGGACTAATGAGCTAGAGGTGGACTAACGGCCCACAGGTGGACTAGCGGCCCACAGGTGGACTAACGGCCCACAGGTGGACTAATGACCTAGAGGTGGACTAACGGCCCACAGGTGGACTAACGGCCCACAGGTGGACTAATGACCTAGAGGTGGACTAACGGCCCACAGGTGGACTTATTACACGACACTCGTCCTGGTTACCGTCCGTTCTTGGTGACGATCATCTCGTTGGTGATGTGCTGGAACTTCCTCCACAGCTCGGCGTCCTCCAGCGTCACCCTCAGCTCCCTCTCTGTCGGGTCACCCTTCTCCCGGCCGGCCTGCAGCTCGCTCTCCACGGCACTCAGCAGCCGCGACATGCAGCGTTCAGCCGAGCCGGGGCTGCACGCCGTCCCGCTGGCGCGGACAGCGGCGGTGGTCCGGTCTGCTGAAGACACAGAACCAGACTCCCCGTCCTCCTGTAGCCCCTCCACCTTCATCTGGACACACAAACAAACACACATTTACTGCTGGACACCAACTAGTTCTGTTCTCTTTGAATGATCGATTTCATTGAATTATTCTGTCGACTTTGAACAAAATAAAGCTTCAACTTTAAACTCTTGATTATTCCCTTACATTTCTCCTTAATTTGAACTTTTCCCACACTGCCGGGCTCATCTGTGTCACTCAAACACCTGCGTTAATACAAGTAACTGAATGCACTGCGGACAAAAGGATGGACGACAATGTGTCTCCAAATTTGCGTGAAAGACGGCTGAATTTCTCAAAGTAATTACACGAAGCCTACAAACAATGCGTTTGCTGATATACTCCGTTTAATAAAAAGGGAACTTTGAACTACACGAAGCCTCGAATACGACGTAACTGAAGTTTTTACTGTCGTCATCGAGAGGTGGAAGTTCGAAGTCACACTGCAGTCTAAATTAATGTGCGGCTGATCAATATATCATCGTTTAGGTTTTTTAACCTGTTGTCAGACAGTACTAAACACAGTACACCTGTGTATTTTGTATACTGCATATTTCAGGCTGACATTTCTTTTCTGTCTTTGGGTTTTTTGACTAGAATCTAAATCACATTTCTGAGGGTCTGATCAGAGCCTGTAGATACGGAGTCACGATCGGTCTTCTGGTTTAAAGAGAAGGTAAATAACGACAGAGATCCAGCGACGGACGACTGATCGAACCTTTTACTCCACCGAGTCACATTTTGTCTCATCCTGTCGGAGCAAACTGGATCAAACACCTTAAATCTTTTCTCAGTCGACCTGAACGTGAACTTTGTGTCGCTGCATTTTTAAGGTTTTGCAAAAGCTTTTCTTTTCTAGACACCAGTTCTGCTTCATATATTTCCATTTTCCTTCTTCTGTTTTATTATTTGTGTTTGTTAGGACTCCTTTATAATGTGGCATCTTTTCTCTGTTTGCAGCTTTCCTTGTGCTGCCTGTAGTTTTCTTTCATCTTTAAAGCAACACTTCATTCCTAGTTTTGTTATAAGCTGTAAATCTTTTATTGGGTCGAATGTTGAGCTTCTTATTTTGTGTTTTCTGTATTTTATCTTTCTTTTAATGGACCTCTGAAACACAAACTACATTTATATTTTGATCTTTTTAAGGCAGCATGTGATGGTGTGTGTGAGTGTGTATTTACAGAGTGTGTCGAAGGTGTATTTAAAAACTAAATACTACTAATTATATTAATCTACATCATCATTTATTCAAAAACACATTTTCATTTTTTCAATTTCAGTTTATTAAAGCTTAATAATTTTGGAGGCAATATTATTTTAATTATAAATCTACTGGAAATAATAATAATTTGGAAGAACAACGGGGACGTGCAGGACGTGTCTTTTTAAAGCATCAAAATCTCAAATAAATTGATTTTAAAATAATCAATTCTGTATTATTTTCATTTTTGTATTTTTAGAATATTTCTAATTAAACTCACAAAACAACAAAAATCCAGACGTGTACACATTTCTCTTGTTTATTATTAAATACACATCAATAAATATCATACTGTTCATTTCTGTTTCTTCTAATTAAATAACGACTTAATTATGATTCGCGTGGAGGATTTCAAAGGACACGTTGACACAAAGAGACGCAATCAAGTCATTATTAAAATCCACAAATAAAGACAACAAAATGAGTTTTTAATAAAAACTAAAGCATCTGTCACGTTTCAATCAGCACATTCACGAACTTTAAGGTGTTTTATCAGAACTAAATAATGATTCGAGCTGCTTCAGTGAGTAATCAATACACCTGCACATGGAATCAAAGTGGACTCACCTGTGACAGCCGACAGGCGCTGAGAGGACAAATAATCCAAACTCTAAACAAAGTCTTAATTAAAATAACTGCTAATTAATCAATTAATCAATTAAGAGTTGACTGTGTTTTGGTTTGTGAGCTGCTCAGCCTCCAACTGAACACACGGAAACACTCAGTCTGACTACACCTCGCTCTACCACTCTCTCTCTCTCTCTCTCTCTCTCTCTCACACACACTACACCTCGCTCTACCACTCTCTCTCTCTCTCTCACACACACTACACCTCGCTCTACCACTCTCTCT
>VMKM01004866.1:0-11680 GCA_008360985.2 Macquaria ambigua | reverse complement strand
TGATGTCATGGCCACATCAGCCTGGTGAGGATCCATCTCACCTGAAATCTTGTGGGGGGTAAAGGACAAAGTTTAATCACTAAACATCCAGTTTTACACACCAAGACTGTTGTTGCTGATGTTGTGAGTTAACAACACAATTATGTACTGAGGGAATGACAGACATTAAGCCTTGTCTATATGTAAACGTAACAGATTTGTTTAGCATTTGAAAGAAATAAGCAG
Source organism: Macquaria ambigua (assembly GCA_008360985.2). Lineage (NCBI taxonomy): Eukaryota > Metazoa > Chordata > Actinopteri > Centrarchiformes > Percichthyidae > Macquaria > Macquaria ambigua. Next base: position 11,455 of record VMKM01004866.1, on the reverse strand, counting down.
TCACTACAACAATTCAGTCAAATGATTAATTTCAGCAGCATTTTCAGTTCAGTTCCATGGTCTGATATAGTCTATATTTTTCTACTTTAGACACAGAGACCCCTGTGTGTGCCACTTCAGAACATGTATGATCCACATGCAGCGGAACACATAAGAGTAACAAGTGTTAGCTAGTCAAATAATCTCTCCCCCAGTCCTAAAATCTTAAAACATGAACAATATTTACCTTCTTTGTTGCATCATCTGCTGCACAGCCAACCAAAGCCTTAGACTGGTCTGTCTCTGGGCTCCTCTGTGGAAATAGTGAAATGGAGGATTCAACATGAAGCACTGACATCTTAACATCTACACATGACTGGCAAAATGTTCAAATGGTACACTGTGTTCACTTGAGTCCAGGCATGATTAATACTATTGAAGTGCAATATTCACTTGATAGTTCAGTAACACAGACCAGTCACTTAGAATAGTATTAATTGCTGTTCAGCTAGCAAACAGTACTCTTAAGCCATTGGACCTTTATTCAAGATCACTCTATATAGTGCAGCTTGATTTTGCTGTGAAAATAGTGTTAAATGATAGTAGAATGACCCAGCAGAGAGTTGGTTCTTTGTGAAAATTAAGTTCCTTAAATACCTTGGATCTCCATGGCCAATTAGAATCACCATAGTTATATGTGATCTCTTCTCCAGGACTGATGTGCTTCAGTGCAAATAAACACAGATGAGGTTTTCCATCCACTTTGATTGTTTTCATTTTGCTATTTGGGTTCACATGATCATCATTGACAAGTCTCCCTAGGGAGCCATCCTCTTTGGCAGCATCAACACTGAAATGACAAGAACAGAACTCTGATTACAAACTGTAACAGTAGAAACAACAAAACACACTAGTAGTGATTGATTGTTTCAGGGATATTTATCTACCAATAAAAAGAAATCATGTTTCTGGATTAATCTGTTTTCATATAACATATAACTCATTACTACTACTACTTTTACTGACATTGAATAAAAAATTGCAGAGTTTGTATCTCTGGGTGAATTTAGAAAAGACACTGTAAATGCATTACGTACCATAACTGTTTTCCATTGAAACGAAATTCAAACATGAAAACCTTAAGTGCATCATGGTATACTCTTTGCCTGTTTTCATGTTCATGTTTAGGTATGACTTCCCCTCTATATTCAACAAGGAAGTCTCCTTTTTGAAAGTGGCATTGGCTAAACACTCCTCGACCTAACAAAGAACAGAGGATGAGTCAGGAAAAGTGATAAAGGAAAACAATAATTAAAAATAGGATTGTGCTAAAGACACAAACATATGCTTTAGCAACTTACCTTTGAATGAATTTATGTATTTCACATCAAATCCATCCTTGTCTTTACACAGCGATGAAAAGTATGCAGCCTCTGCTGTAGGTTTTATCTTTGCCCTCTGGGGCCTTGTTGCCGCCATCTCCTGCAAAGGCCTGATGATAATTATTTCAGTCACTCTACAACATATTTGATTAATACATCATGGCTGATTTTTAAAAAATGGTTCATTGGAACTGTCACTGTTTGTGCGACCTCTGAGCCCTTTAACTAACTTAGGACCTTTTACTTGTCATAAAAGGGAAAGCATAGTTGGAAATAACAGTGATAGTTCTGTTCGCTTTTCTTGAACCTTGACTAAGTTAAGTTAGTGCATCGGACATCTATGAAAAAGATCTACCTGAAGCATGAAGTTTTCACTTGCTGCTTCTCTTACTATCTCAACCACACTGCCACTGTCACTTGAGTTGTAACTCAGCTGTCACTAAAGAGATACACTGTGACATGCACATCATGTATAGTCTGTAATGTTTACATATTTACACGTTAACACTTAGATGCAGCAACAGATGACTGACAAACTTACTTCAGCCTGCAGCTAACAGGTTGACAACTTTCCGTAGGAGCAAGTCAGCACTGGAAAAGTTTTGCCCGATAAAACATGTAACAGTCAGTAATTACACTAATTTACCTCATTATTGCATTTAACAGTTAGTTAGCAGGGCGACAGAACCGGAGCTTTTGGCACAGCCCTATGCTCATAATTAGCGTTAAATGACTGCACATTTAAAGAGCCGAACGGTCTGCACTGACTAACATCACATTCAACACTCACTCTCTAACCTCCTTACATTGATAGACTGCCCACTACTCCCGCACATGTGCTCTCACTCTGTCAATAATATTTGTCCAGACTGACACAAGTAATCAGCTATTTAACCAAGCAGTAACGCGCTTTCACACTGTTATATATTCACTTGCTAACTACTGATCTACAAGTTGATTGTCATTACCCATTATCAGTTGCCTGTTAGTGGAGCATGGTCACAGTAGTAGTACATTCATTAAATGTCAAGTCAGCAGGATATATTAAAACCATTCATAATATATTCAAATGTTTGCTGAGGCAAAGTTTGTTAAAAATAAATCCAGACTAGATAAATGTTGACACGTGTCCCCAAACTACTGCTAACGTTAAGTAACCTGAAACTGGTCCAATAAAATGTAGAATAAATGTGACACTTTTAACAAACAATCAATATAAAAATAAACGTGGCTAGACTAGTTTCTAGAATACACGTGTAGCTGTGTGTTTTGAGTTTTAACACCTGTCTTACCTCCAGCTTCTCCTCACATCCGGAATTAATGCCAGTGTAGCAGCGCAGTCGACAGGTTTGAGGTCCGTACCAAAATGACTGGTAGAGGTGGGGTAGTCAGAAAAGGTGGGGGGGTTGTGTGTTTCTCCTTTTTGCCGAAGGGAGGGTAGATTTATTTAGGAAAGCTTTTATTTTTAAGTTTTATTTTATTTATATTTTATTTCAGCATTTTGAAATAAATCATCAAAGCATCAAAGAGATTACTTTTATTTGAAGCATAGGTCATGTGGTATCTTCCATATAGAGGACAGCCCTCCTTGTATCAGACCTTTATTTGTCCTCATCACAGATTCCTAATATGACAATTCTGAGACACAGAATATATTATGCTTGCCATAAATATATTATTTTGATATTGGAGTGAGGGTATTGCAGTTATTTCTAAGTCAAGGGTAGGGTCTAAAGAAAATATTAATGCTGGGGAAGGCGTCTTATAAACTGAAATATGATATAAGATATAAGTCAAGTCATTTAATCTGGATTCATAAGACTTTCTGTATGCTCTATTTATTAACTGATAGCCTTACATCAAAGCTGAGGTTAGTTAGTCAACTTATCTGCATTAAAAGTTGTGTTAAAGTTGTGGCAGCTGAGGTTGCTTGGATAACTGAGGATTCTGTGTTAAAATCAGAGTAACACAGTATTTTTGATAAAAACCTGTATTATCGGGACCATCTGGCCATTAGCGGGACCATTTGACAGTCAGCCAATCAAAAGCTGCGAAAACCATACACGTGTGAATTATTCATGAGGGGGTGCAATACCACAGAACCAGCTACAGGGGCACTGTGTTGATACACAGATTATACACAATGTCTGGCAAATGTGAACTAGACGGACTTTTGGAGAAAATTGAGATTTGAGCTCTCTACACCAATAGAAATGCTTCTACATCGTCCGAATTAGCGGGACACTGGCCCTGTCCTGCTAATACAAAATGTCCGCCTAGTGTCGGCGGGTATTCATATCAAATGTCCGCTTAAATCACAAAAACCAACACACACACACACACACACACACACACACACACACACACACACACACACACGATGATGCCCAATGCTGCAAGATTGCTGTTGAGCAGGATACACTGGCTGTGTGTGTGTGTGTGTGTGTGTGTGTGTGTGCCGCAGCACTGCAGCAGGAGCAGTGTCTGCGTGGGAGTGGAGGGTTTTTGTGTGCACGGATTAGTTGTATATAATCAAAGTTGATGGCTATAATGATCATTTACACGCGAGGTAATGCCCTAAGAGCTTGGATTTCCTGTAAATGATTACAGATTAAACACTAATGACCCACTCATGTCCAATTCTTACATGTTGTGATATTCAATAAGAATAAAGTGCTTTATCTTCAGAAGCAATATGCTTGGGAGATATAAAATGTTTGATAAAGTCTGACTGAGTGGGTTTGTCCATTGATATGATGTTAATATAATTTATTATAGTTAATGCAATTTTCAAACTCATTTCCCCACATTAGCTGGTGTTATCACCCCGTCTCTGATGGCTGCTTCCTGAAAACAGGGACACTCTGTGGCAGCAGCATCAACAACTGCAGGCTGTATGAAGCAGTGCTGAAGGTCAGCACACTAATCAGAACAAGAACTGGGAAATGATCTTGACCAGTAAAGACCACTATGGAAGAGCGCCACCTACAGAAAGTCACACAGCTGAACAGCAGTAGTTGCAGTACTAAACGGTCTCTTGGAGGCACAGAGCAGAAACAACACAGCAGTTGTAAAAACTGATAATAAAAATGAAACTAAATTGAAAATCTTGGAGATTACAATTTAGAAGATGAAAACATTTTATGGTGAGGCAACATTTTTGCAGGTATATTGAAAGTGTTTAGCTGAAACAAAACAACAACATTGGTTATTTGTTAAATGGATTAATCCATATACATTACTCCCAAATTCTTTTGTCAGGTACTTTCCTCAGCCCTGAGTAGTGTCTGCAGGTCACCTTTCAGGCTGCATACAGCACCAACAACCGCCAATCAGGTAGGGGAGCCTGAGAGGCGAAGCCCAGGGCCACAAGCACTCAACGCACCACTTGTTGCAGCTCATTAAGCTTATTGCTTTGAGTGCGTGGTAATAATTGAAGGTGGCTCAGATGAGTGTATCACTTCCTCTCTCCTCTCATCTGCACGTGGTGGCAGGACAATAAGAGAGCAGTGTTTAGATTTTAATAAGAAAATCAACCCGAAACAATAAAAGAGAGGGGGACAATAATATGATTTTGAAAAATGAAGGGGACATGTCTCCCCATCCTCGTCGAAAATGACACCTTTGCTGTCCTCCACAGCAAAGCAACACACTGAAAATGGAAACAGCTAAAAACATCACCAGATCAGCCAAACGCTCATAGAAGGCAATCCGTTTGTTAAATGATCTGTGCTTTTTCTGTCATTACTCCATGTTTTGTTGTATTCCACTGCTGTTTCAAAGCTTCGACAATTCATGTGCTAGTTTATCAAACTCAGAAGACAGCAATAAACAAACATAAACATCATGGAGGCTTCTGTTTCCAAGTTGTTGAGTGTGGGCAGAGGTTTACACTCTGCTGAGCACCTTCCAGCCTAAAGGCAAACATGATGCCTTTTTGCATGAGAGATCAATTCAGAAATCTGTTACAGGGTAAAAAGAGGACAACATGAGATGTATGTTTTTTCGCAAAGCTGCAGTCTGTTGTGAATCAGTGAAAGTGGCTGGGCAGATATCGACATCTGTCTCTTGCAGCTAATTATATGAAGTACAGAGGAGGAAGTGTACAGTAGCGGACTGCATGGATGAAGGTCATTAAATTATTCAGTGTTGTTTAAACCACATCTACAGAAAGTATCCTTAACCACTACACAAACACTCGACAGCTTTTTCAATCATTATTCAGCTGCTCACTCCTGAGAGAGGCTGTAGTGAGAGTTATACTCTATATATAATTTATATGAGGGTGGTGTCTTTTTTTAGCCTTTCCAAATCCATAAAGCTACAAACGTTAGCATGTCCGGCTAACTAGCGTAACACTTATACCTACAGTAGTAACTGAGCATCTTGGGTTACAGAGTACTTTTTAAATAAAACCCCGTTCATGACTAGCACATCCACTGTGTAGTATTTCCTCACTGTGTGGAAGCTGGTCCTCCATGCTAACAGAGTTTTCGTTAACGTCAGCAGCTCTGTCCTGCTCTTCATTAGATTTAGGAAAGTTTATACTCCAGCAAACCCAGCCATGAGCTAATGCTACCCGAGAAAAGATTACTAGCCAAACTTACCAGTTTCTTATCAGTATCTTCTCTTGAAACGTTAAGTGTGAAACACACTGTTTCAAAATGAGGAATAAATCCAACTGTGTACACGTCTGTAAGCTAAGCACTGACACTTTTCCTAATCATACTTCTACGAGGACTAACTAGCTCTACACTGTCTTTATTTCCATGTCTTCTACATGGATCAGCTGCTGAGGATGATGGCTTTTTACCTGAGACATTCAGCTTTAACCTCAGTATTTTAGCACAATATCGTGCGTAGCCATCAAATGTTCTCATTTTAAAACGAGTCAGCTGGAAACATTAAAAAGTCAGCCGGAGACGGTGTTTTCAACTAACTCATGGAACTAACGTTAGCTTAATTAATTATCTGATAAAATCTGCCATTGACAGTTATCTTTACAGCTGGCTGGAAAAGGGAAGCTGCTTTTGTTTGTGTGAAATCAAGGACCCACTGTTTCAAAAACCTTGATGGTAAATCTGCCACGTTATGCCACGTGGATATGTGCTATGAGAGTTCAGCAAAGAGTCAATTCAAAGACCACTTTAGAGGATCTGTCCGTTCAGCGCCAACAAAACCACAACACAAGCCAAACGACCAGCGAGATATCAGGTACAACAGAATAAAATGTACTTTTCCTTCCCTTTCTGCTGTTCTTTAGACGTCTTCTGTTATTATTTTGAGTAAATGAATTCATTCACATTTTCTTCTGGTAATTAGGCTTGCAGCAGGTCCAGTCTAGTGTATCATGATTAATAGTCATAATAGTAATTATGTAGTGAACCTTTTTAAAAAACCTGTTGCAGCAATAATCTTGTCAAAGGAAGGAGATAACAGTGTGTTTTAAAAATCTGGTCACAGCGGTAATCTTGTCAAAGGAAAGACGTGTTTGTCCCCAAAAATATAAATTAATAAAACAATACATATCTCCTGGACTGAACTTCAATAGTCCCAGCTGGTTTTAGTCAGGTCCCCCAGCCAGTCCATGATTTAATCATTTGGCCACACAGGGATAGATGTTGTGTTGTTTCTGTCCCGAAATCACAAATCATCCTTCAGCCTTGAGATGATAAACTCTGGTTTGAGAGCCAGAAAGGGGCTCAGATATATATCAGGTATACAGACTGTCTCCACATCACAAGAAGTACATGATATATCATCAAGGCTTCAAAGATTTAGTGGAGGATCACTTTAACATTTGGGCTAGTTCGAAGAAGGTTTGATATTTGACTGTGTAATCTGACTGTGTAGATCCTGCTGGTCAGGGTAAATGAAGCTGTTATTATTATCACAATAATAGGTCACTGTTGTTGTGCTGATTTCACTATGGGAGGGAGTTAGCATGTCCTGGCTTCACACTGGACTAATAGCTGTCACATGCCACTGGCATTGACTGGATGTATAAATAAACTCGTAGTATTACTGTGAAATGACGTTGGCATTGTGGGGATGAGTGCGTCTGCCTGTGGCCTCATCTGTACAGGTCCTGATCTCAACGAACATTTAGCCCTCGCTGCCGTTTTACAGAACACAGCTCTGCAGTAGGTAAGAGAAGTGGGCATATCACCAGAAGGTCATAAGTTACATTTCCCTGACCGCCTGGGAAAACCAGGGCAGGGAAATTGAAAGTAATGCTCCATCATCTGCTCCAGTAGAGCTGCTCAGTGGTCATTAGCTGAAGCCTGGTTGCTGTTACAACTCCTATGTGAATGTTAGCTACAGTAGGCAAGATTTTGGGCAAACATATAAACTCAATGTTAAATATTAAAAGAGCTATACCCACTTTTGTCATATGAAAAATGGCAAAATGCCATAGATGTCAGTTTATTTGTTTTGAAGGTTTTGGAAAAAATGGAATAGATAGCACTGGTGAGTCAGCAGGGAAATGCCCCATGTAAGATTGTAATGTAGTTAACTAGCTTACCTATTACATAATTATACTCTCTAAAAGACTAGAGAGACCAAAAAAACACTTAAAGAAGAACCTGAAATCCTCAGTTGACAGCAGCAGAAACAAGCTATGAAACATTGACATACAGTAATATCACCTTTTAAGTTGAGATGACGAACCTTTTACAAATCTAACAGTAACAGAGCAACATTAACATTCCTATACAATATCCACTCTGGTCTCCCTTAACTCCTAGAATAATATCTGGCTCTGTAGCTGCTAAATGTTCACCAGCTAGTCGCTAACTTTGTCTGCTGTTTGGCAGGTAGTGTACAGTTGGTTTATCAGAGCTTTTACACTAAAAACACCTGATGCTGCCCGAAAACTAGGCTATGAGAGCGGTGAGAGTGAACCAAAACTCCACCAACAACAGACCTGTGTCCTGTAGCTTATAGTCCACGCCATTAACAAGTTTTACAATACAGAACAGATGTAAACAGGAGAGTGTCCAAGCAGGGAAGCTCATTGTTAGCAAATGTATGGGACCTTAATATTGGTCATTGTTTATTGAATAGTGGGTGTCAGAAAAGTCACACTATTGAGTATTTCTCTAATCACTTGCCGATGGAGTTTAGATACGTTTGAAAGCACTGATATCTGTCCTTAAACTTCTGCTAGACTTAATTCCCTGAAGACTGTTAATGGCTTGAATAAATGCTGTTTCCTATAAGCCATTACCTCGATTGAACTCCCATCGTGAGTGTGATACGGACTTCTGTTATGAGATAATAATAGGTGTGTGAGCTCTGCCGGCAGCTTCGTCCAGCCAAACCTTTGCCTTTATCTTCAAAGAGATAATTAGAACGATGCGCTGACATTTAACATTTTAAATGTTCCTCTGTTAATGGACATCAGTGGCGTTCAACTGGTGACGTTTGTTACAGCTTAGACTGTCCCAGCTCAAGGTAATTACATTCAAGTTCCAACATTGTTAACAATTGCCCTTTAGCCACTGCACATTGTTCTACACATTCTCACACACAAAAACACAAACTGATGTTGAATTCTTTGTAATTAATTAATACACTATGTTTTAAGCAAATTGGCCATCTGATCAATTTACCTGTTCAGTTATGAGAGTAGTAGGTATGAGAGCATGGACAGCAAAAACATCCACATATCATTGATAGTAGTGCTCTGTGCTAAATGCTACTAAAGCATTTACTGATAGCAAGCAACTAGCATTATCCAGAGTTGGATGATTAATTATTAGCAAATGTAAGTGCATTTATCATATACCCAGTAAATAAATAAAACCTAATTAAGTCATAACGTCTATACTTCTACTGTTTGGAACTGTTTCAGGTAAACAACCATGTATTCATCTGCTAAGCATCTTATCAGATATTCTCCTGCTCCATAAAAAGGCCAAATACTCATTTGAGTTTTGCATTGCATTGTGGGACAACAGTGTATCAACACCAAGCTCAAAAGTCAATTCAGGATGCATACTGACGTCATAAAGTATACTTCATTTTGTGACTTTTACAGTGTGAAAGTATTCAATGAAAGCCCAGCTGCAATTGGTATGATGTATTTTTGTAGTCCAACTTGAAGTTAGCTTCGCCCTGGTTCCCTCAGCAAAAAGCCAATGGGACTTTTCCATTGGATTTTGGATTATTGCAGAAAATAAGCTCTGTGGCGAACTAAAGTTTATGATACTGACACGTTTTGTTCAGCAAGATAATCTTCACAAATGAACACCACTTTTATGATTTCTGAAGCGTAAAGTCAATCTCCAGAAGTAAAAAGCTAACGTTAGGCTGTAAACCAGCTACACCACGGTCACATGACTTCAGCATCTCCACCACTGAGCTTCCAGCGCTGACCTCTTCTACAAAAGCCTTTGGGAAAGTTTAAGTTAGAACAGTTTGCAGTATAAACCCAACGAGGCTGTAAAGGCGGACGAGTGAGTAGATGAGTTTCTGTGTTCGGCGTGATGACGTTTAATGTCCCCGACAACCTCTGTAGTCTCATTTAGACACTTGTTAGCAACCGCCTTTTTTAAGACACGTGAAAGCTTCAAAACTCACCAGTGGAGTATTTACTGACGGATTTTATGTCGCAGAACAAAACGCTTATGTTAACCACAGACCTTATTTCAGGCATTTAACCAAAAACCAATTCAAGAAACCCACTGACTTCCAGACGAGGGAACAGCTAACATGCTAACATGCTAACTCACTTCAGGGGTTTAGGACTCGCTCCTGTACCAATCTATTGAGACCCTGCTCAAATGTTGGAAATGGATGGGTGGACACAGCTAGGATGAGTAGAAGTCTTTCTTTACGGTGGATTGTGATAGGCTGATATATCTGTCAATCAAACACCCCCAGACCAACACCTCTCCAATCTTTGAGTAACAGGTTTCAAGATGATCACCAAATTACAAATAAGAAGCTTGTGGGCTCGTTCGGTCATTTCGAAGTGAGTTTTCTTGGAGCCACTAGAGATACGACCTTTCTACAGAATTGGTTTCTAAATTCAGCTTCGGTAGTTGCTACTTGACTTAAACTCTTGTACCCTTGAGCGTGCATGCTCCTTTTCAGTGGCCTCCTGATTCAAATTCATAGCACCCATCCTCTCCTGGGAGCTGCCCACTACCAACCACCCAAACCGTTGGTTATTAAGACAACTCTTCTGGAGCAGTTGGGGGTTAAAGTGCAAGCGAGTAGTTTTCCCGTTTAGCCTATTAATAGCAGGGAACAGATCTCCAGGCTCAACATTACATACTGAGGTCTGCGGCCCATCTGTGCGTTACAGTTTATCTCAGCTGTATGTGGGTTGGTGTGTGCCGTCTGTGCTGTCCCAGTCACTACTGTCAGTTCAGGGAGGTGGCCTAGTTCTGCTTGCTGCCGCTGCTGATGCTGAGAAAGACTTTTCTCTGCTCTTTCAGTCTTTTTCATTTTCAGCCCCCACCTCTTTCAGTGTTTCTGCCTTACATTTAATCTTACTGTAGGTTGTTATGTTGCTTAAAAGCTTACAGGAAATCTGCTTCACGTGCATGCACGCAGGCATGCAATCACTGCACATGCATATGAATAAATAAATGAACTCATGCAAAAGAAAAGCTGCAGGTCTTTCTCATCATCATCTCTGGCTCTCAGTCTCTTTTCCTCTCTCTCTTGCTCTCTGTTCCCTCCGATTTTTTAATTCTCATCGTCACACTTACAAAACCTCATCCTCCCCATCAGCTGTGGAGCAGCAGCAACTAGAGGGTCTCCTCTCTCTCTCACACACACACACACACACACACACACACACACACACACACACACACACACACAAGCACAAGCACAGTCCCATACACTTGCACACAATCCATCTGCTGCGGTGATGAGTGCACTTGAGACTCTGCCTGAGCCTGAGGGCACTGTGGAGGATGTTAAAATGACAAGCTTCATGTCTTAATTAGGATGAGATCTGTTCGCAGGGCATGATGACACACACACACACACACACACACACACACACACACACAAAATATCCACCGATGTGCACGCAAATGCAGTACATACTATCATGTACATGGAAACTCATT
>VMKM01004865.1:0-11682 GCA_008360985.2 Macquaria ambigua | reverse complement strand
GCAAAAGGTAGCTCAGCAGGCAGCGCCAGGCTGCAACACCAGGTCCCATTCACATTGAATAGAAACCTTTTGCTGTCCGAGCTTTTGAGTCTGTCTGTGTAAATGGCCTCTGTCCTCTGGGCCTGTGCCGGCATAGGGCCTGTTACTTAGTTTTCCTCATAGAGCCCATTGCTTGCTGAATGCTATTTCTGAATTACGCACCATTACTAAAAAGCATTGAGAAGATCTCACCTGCTGGAACAACTTGCCCATCTAATTAATTGGAAGAATAGCAGCAGTAAAAATTACCATACTACAGAAAATAAACTATATTTTCCAAGACTCCAGTCCAACCTACATCACATTAGTTTATCACAGCTAAATTCTATTGGATACATAAGAAACCACAAATCAAATTATCCACTCTCCAGAAACTGAGAAACCATGGAGGCCTTGCTGCCCCATATTTCAGATTGTACCACCTAGCAAATCAGCTTCAGCATACGTATTTATTATTAATTGCTGTCTTTCATTACATTTTTAATTTTTCTTTTTCTTGATGTTATTGTATGGTGGTATTTATATTAGCAATGGTAACACAGAATTCATGTAATAATAATGATAAGGAGCATTAAGAATAATGTTTTATTATTGTCTTTCACATCATTATTATGATGACAGCTCAGAGTTCAGACCACAGACTTAATACAGTCTGTGGTCCAGACCAGGAGGCAGAGCTGCAGTCCTACACGCTTCTCTGCGCTTCCATTAGAGCAGTTACCCACCCTAAACTCCACAGAGAGGTTGTCTGCCCCCCCACCACTTAAATTATTTAAATCAAAAGTAAACAGAAGATAAGTTACACATAAAAACCTAATAAAAACTAAAACCACCACTGCAACAGTACAACAAAATAGGAGAATTAAATGTGGACTCTTAAACATTAGATCTCTCTCATGTAAAGCTGTTCTAGTGAACGATCTAATATCAGATCATAATATTGATTTATTCTGTCTTACTGAAACCTGGCTGTGTCAGGATGAATATGTTAGCCTAAATGAATCCACTCCCCCCAGTCACATTAATACTCACATTCCTCGAGGCTCAGGCCGAGGAGGTGGAGTTGCAGCCATCTTCGACTCAAGCCTATTAATCAAACCTAAACCTAAACTAAATTATAACTCGTTCGAAAGCCTTGTTTCTAGTCTTTCACACCCAACCTGGAAAACACTACAGCCAATTCCATTTGTTATAGTGTACCGAGCTCCTGGACCGTATTCTGAATTTTTATCTGAATTCTCAGAGTTCTTATCAGGTTTAGTCCTTAAAACAGATAAAATAATTATTGTAGGTGATTTTAATATTCATGTGGATGTAGGAAATGATAGCCTTAGTGCTGCGTTTATCTCATTATTAGACTCAATTGGCTTCTGTCAGAGTGTACATAAACCCACTCACTGTTTTAACCACACCCTCGACCTTGTTCTTGTCTATGGCATAGAAATTGAACATCTAATAGTCTTTCCACAGAATCCTTTTTTATCAGACCATTATTTAATAACTTTTGAATTCCTATTACGGGACTACACGCCATTAGGCAAACATTCCTACACTAGATGTCTATCTGATGGTGCTGTTGCTAAATTTAAGGAAGTGATACCATCTGCATTTAATTCAGTTCCATGTCTCAATGTAACAGATGACTCCTATGCTAACTTTAGTCCCTCCCAAATTGATCATCTTGTTGATAGTGCTGCAGGCTCACTACGAATAACACTCGACTCTATCGCCCCTCTAAAAAAGAAGATAATAAAACAGAGGAGGTTAGCTCCATGGTATAACCCGCAAACCCGCAAACTAAAACAAACATCGCGAAAACTTGAAAGGAAATGGCATTCCACCAATCTGGAAGAATCACGTTTAGCCTGGCAAGATAGTCTTAAAATTTATAGGAAGGCCCTCCGTAATGCCAGAGCAGCCTACTACTTATCATTAATAGAGGAAAATAAGAACAACCCCAGGTTTCTGTTCAGCACTGTAGCCAGGCTGACAGAGAGTCACAGCTCTGTTGAGCCATGTATTCCTATAGACCTCAGTAGTAATGACTTCATGAGCTTCTTTAATGATAAAATTAGAGACAAAATTCAGCACCTCCTGCCCTCAGTTGGTACTGACTTATCTTCAAACACAGGAACCTTAGAAACAACTGTAAAACCTGATGTACATTTAGACTGCTTTTTTCCCATCAACCTTAATCAGCTAACTTCCATGATTTCCTCATCTAAGCCATCAACGTGTCTCTTAGACCCCGTCCCAACTAGGCTGCTTAAAGAAATTTTACCGTTAGTTAGCATTTCTTTACTAGATATGATCAATCTGTCCTTATTAAAAGGCTATGTGCCACAGTCCTTTAAAGTAGCTGTAATTAAACCTCTTCTTAAAAAGCCCACTCTTGATCCAGGGGTTCTGTCAAATTATAGACCTATATCTAACCATCTTTTTCTCTCTAAGATCCTTGAGAAAGCAGTCACCAATCAGTTGTGTGACTTTCTACACAACAATAAGCTGTTTGAGGATTTTCAGTCAGGATTTAGAGTGCATCATAGCACAGAGACAGCACTGGTGAAAGTTACAAATGACCTTCTAATTGCATCTGACAAAGGACTTGTCTCTGTATCATTTAATTGGCATTAAAGGCACCGCACTAAGCTGGTTTAAATCCTATTTATCAGATCGATATCAGTTTGTACATGTTAATGATGAATCCTCTATGCACACCAAAGTTAGTCACGGAGTTCCACAAGGTTCTGTGCTTGGACCAATCAAGCCAGATGAAACTAATCAATTAGCTAAACTTCAAGCATGCCTGAAGGACATAAAAACCTGGATGACCTGCAATTTTCTGATGTTAAACTCAGACAAAACCGAAGTTATTGTACTTGGCCCCAAACACCTTCGAAACACATTATCTAAAGATATAGTTTCTCTAGATGGCATTGCCCTGGCCTCCAGCGACACCGTAAGGAATCTTGGAGTTATCTTTGATCAGGATATGTCCTTTAACTCCCACATAAAACAAACTTCAAGAACTGCCTTTTTTCATTTACGTAACATTGCAAAAATCAGGCACATCCTGTCTCAAACAGATGCAGAAAAACTAGTCCATGCATTTTTTACGTCTAGGCTGGATTGCTACTCTCTACTATCAGGCTACCCCAATAAGTCCCTTAAGACTCTCCAGCTGATCCAGAATGCTGCGGCACGTTTACTGACAAGAACCAGGAAAAGAGATCATATCTCTCCAATATTAGCTTCTCTTCACTGGCTCCCTGTAAAATCCAGAATAGAATTTAAAATCCTTCTCCTCACCTTCAAAGCCCTAAATGGTCAGGCACCATCATATCTTAAAGAGCTCATAGTACCCTATTACCCCACTAGAGCACTGCGCTCCCCTCCTCTGCACCCGCTGCTGCAGTTGCTGTTGCTATTATTATTAGTATTGCTGCTATAATGTTGCTCTTAGTGTTGTTTCTGTTGGTGTTAACATCCATACCATTACCGCAACCATTGCGTTGCATCTCTGTGTGAAACTGTGTTGTGCTGCTGTATGTTCTCTTTCCTCCTGCTCTCTCTCTCCCGCTCCCCCCGTCCCCCTTCAAGCCAACCGGTCGAGGCAGATGACCACCCACCTAGAGCCTGGTTCTGCTCGAGGTTTCTACCTGTTAAAAAGGAGTTTTTCCTTGCCACTGTCGCATAGTGCTTGCTCATGGTGGGAACTGTTGGGTCTCTGTAAATATAAAGAGTCGGTCTAGACTTGCTCTACTCGAAAAAGTTCCCTGAGATAACTTTGTTATGATATGGCGCTATATAAATAAAACTGAATTGAATTGAATATTATTACTGGTATATTACACTTTTCCCATTTTTCCCCCCTTCCTCCCATACACATGCAATCATACACACAAACGTTTGTGTTATAAGTAAGAGATTTACCCTGAACAATCCAGTAATTAAACAAATTTAAATCATGGTAAGTGCATGATATTATAATTATTATGACTATTATTTCATCCTTGTTTGTTTTGTTTTGTTTTATATACTTATGATGTCAAGTTCTGTACATCACCCTGTCCTTGGATATTTGTTGTATCTGTTTCTATCATTGTTGTATCTGTAAAGAACCCATTGTTTGCACCATTTTACTGATTTGCAATTTGGTCACAAAAACAAAGGTGTCTCTGTTTGACTCTGATAATCTCTGATTTGATCTGTTCAGGCTCATTCTGTCCTTCAGCAATAAAATCATCATATGAAGAAAAAGACTGTACTGAGAACAGCTGTACTGTCTGCCAATATCTGCCAATATTTTATTTCACAGATGTAGGCACAGGCACACCTACTTAACAAAGTGTTCACGCATCACAGTTACATCAACAGCTCTGTCAGAGTTTAGGTTTTGCTTTATTTGCGTTAAACTGGACTGAGGGGACAGAATAGTGTGAATCAGAGACTATCTTGAGTAGACAAAGTCTACATACTAGGAATTTCTTGATGAAGGAAGTAGGTGCGAGTGAGGATGATTGCTTTTCCATCATTCTCATTGGTTTACATATCCAGACAAATGATCGTGGCCCTGATAAAAGGTCTTTACACCTTAGCTACTGTGTCCTTTCAGTTTTCCCTCTTGCCCCTCTTCTCCTTGTACTTCCTGTATAGGCAACACCAGCAGCAGTCCCCTCCTCCCCTCTTTGTTTTCTCACTGTGTCTCACCTGTCACTTAAGATATGTGACTCACATTAGTGTCTTTATCCCCATAATAGGTGCTTGAGTCATAATAAGGTTGTTGAGGAGAGGTCTGCACCACCACTCCTTTGTGCTAGGCCTTTATTTTACCTTCAGCCTTTCAGAGCAGCAAGAGCGTGAGAAGGATCTCAATGACAGCCAGGTTATTGTTTCCACATGCTTTGCCCTTTCACTGTGCAGATAAATGACAACATTAGCATAAACGGCCCTTTTGGAGAGGCAGTCATTTAGTATAGCAGAGAGCAGGGAGATGACAGCAAACATGGGAGAGAGTGAATGAGTAAGATGGGCTTTTCTTTTCTCATTCATTGTGGCCTGTAGAACACAGCAAAGTTTTCTGAGAAACTATTATTAAAACAGCCATTAACTTAGGTGCACTATCAAGCTGCTTTGTGCATTATACACTATGGCAAGAAAATGAAGTTTTCTCCTCCATGAGATTCAGCCTCTTGTATACCTCTCTCCCTTGTGTGCATGTTGTCCTTTATCACCCCTGTGGGGTTTCAGGCCCGTACATATGGAATATGTAGACTGGAAAGATAGTCTCGACACAATAGAGAACAATCAATATCAGTCAACAATCAACATTTCATGTCTTCTGCTGCTCATCTCAATTTCAGGTTGTAACTACAGGTTGTAAAAATGAATTAGGCTACCTTTAGTAGCTGCCACTAAAAATTGTAGTATTTCTGGCTTCTCACCCAACAACAGATGAACAACACAGATCTAAACTGAATCTTTGAGTTGTAGTTTATTTATAACTTTTATAAGGGATTCGAAAGGATTCAGATTTGATACGTGGATCTGACACTGGATTTGGATTTGATAAAATGATATTGAACCCTCCTTGTGATAAGTAAACTGAACTGTATGTGTCTGAGCATGCACAGAGATTTTTATGCTCAATGCATTTATTGCAGTATTCTCCAAAATACCAGGGGTCATACAACAAAAACATTCTGTGAAGAAGCAAGAAGTCAACGAGTGTTACCATAGACCAAACATGGCTGTGCGCTCTGCTATACAGCTCCTCAATGCTGAGGAAGAATGGCAATTTATTGTAAACTCTTATCTATTCTTGGATGTTACATCCAATTAGACTTTGTCTGTTCTTCCTGTTTTATTTTGAAATTCTGACCTGTCTCGCCTCTTCAGTTCCTGCCCTCGTGTCTCTTTGATTATCTCCAGAGCGGCTCCACCGTCGTTGCCAGCCTCCTGCCCATCCTCCAGAGCGGCTCCCCGCGTCTGGTCATCCTCCTGCCCGTCCTCCTGGTTGTCCTCCTGAGGGTTCCTGCTCGGCCTCTGCCCTGCCTCCAGGCTGTCCGCCTGAAGTTTCCTGCGCCACCCCTGCCTTTCAGTTCCCTGACCATTTGCCCCTGGATGTTTTGGATGTTATCCTTGTGCTTCTGTTCTCCAAACCTGCACCTGCCCAATACCTGTTACCTGTCTACCTGTCTGTCTGCCTGCCTGCACCTACGTGTAAGTGTTTTTTGTGAAATAAACCTTTGAACTGCAGGAGCCTTGACTGTCTGCATTTGGGTCCTTCCACTGCTGCCTAGATGGAAAATCTCAACATTGGACATACTTTATCGCCTTTATACCATATCCCTTTAAAGAAATAAGTGAAGTATTTGAAACAACAAATGTATTCTAATGAAACAAAGGTTTAAGGGTTGAATATCTTTTTATATTTACACTCAAATGTAGATTTGTAAGATCTGTTTTTGAAGCATGTAAAAATGAGACTGGCCATGTCTTTAAAATATTTGAGACATATTAATAGTAAAAATTCATTATCAGTTTACCCCTTAATTTATGGTATTTGCTTTTGTGGATGTTCATGTTCTCAGTTGTATTGTAATGAACTAACGTCATGTTCACAGATGCCTGTTGGAACTTCTGCATTCAGTAAAGTGAAAAAAAAAATAAAACCTCCGAATACGTCCATCTTCAAATGAAAAGCTCTATGTGCGCAGTGGGCGCCTAGTCTCAATAATTGAGAGGTGCATGACCACACGCCGTGATGGCTTGCAGAGCCTAGGTATTGGATGCAAGAAGCGTGATGAGGTCACTGTTTCAAGTATAAACATAGCTTTAAGACCAAGATGGGCATTGCTAACAATAAGGAAGACCAGGTGTATCCCAGTGGGACTCTCTTAGATGGCTGGACTGTCGGAACATTTAATCAGAGTCTTTAAGTCACAAGGAGTTAGTGCTTACCACAAACCATTCAACATCTTCAGATCACTGCTGGTACACCCTGAAGGCAAAGAACAAGGAAGTCTTCTACATCTGAAGACAGGGGTTAATTTATCCCTATATACAACCACCTGTCATCATACTGAAGTTCCATACTTTGTTCACGTGATGACACCTGAGCCAGCTCCATTCCCTGAAGAAGGCCTTGGGATACAGTCACAAAGCTCCAGGAAAAGCTAGTAAGTGAATCTTGAGTTTAGAGTAGTTTATCACAAATTTGGGCTCCAAAGGTCAAAGAATGAATTTTCACCCTTAAGTTAATATGTTTACTTTCAGTGACATTACAACAAGTAAGAAGAACAAGAAGAACTATATAAGTACTTCTGACTTTGTGTAATATTTGTAAGTATTACACACGTTAGTAATCGTTATATAATAGTAATCCACACTCCACCACATGCCCACATCACTGGTTAATTCACACCTGAACACGTATCTTAAAAATCCAAAATGTATTTTTGTGCTCATACTTTGTTTTTTTCTTTGTTGAATCATTTATTGTACTGCACCTAATTTGGCCATTAGAATAAATACAGTTTCATCTTAATGTGTTTGTCTCACAACAGGAGGTACAGTACACCATTTACAATTTGCATTATTCCAATAAGACTCCACTCCACATTTATCTCCAATTTATTAGTACCTTACAGAAAAGACAAAAGTTGAGTTGTAGTCTTCCCATAAAGCATTCTAAATGTGTTGTGCTCATCTCAGCACTAAATTACCTCCACACAAGACATTAAGCAGTCTTCTCTTCGCCTTTATCAGGTGATTGACTCTGTTTGAAGCCTGATTTATATGCACTGTATATGCACACTAATGGAAACCGGCTCATAAAGCAGCACCTCCCTGCTTGAGGTAACATTAGACATGAGGGTGATGTCCTTAAGAACTCCTTTCTTGCCAGCCACCTTTTTCTGCTGTGACAGCTCACAAACTTATATGTGCACTGTGAGGTTCACATCAACCCCCAGCCTATTACCTGTTCTGACAATACTATGGAAGCTCAGTCCAGACAAGAAAATAAAAAAAGAAATATATTTTTTTATATGGGAAATTAAGTTAAGAATTAGGAAAATAAAACTTCTCATTATAATCCTGATAATAGATTATAATGAGTTTTTTAAGGGAATGCGAGTTTATTTGTGTGGCACCACAACAAGTCAGTTCAAAGTGTTTTACATAACAAATAAAAAGGCTTTGAGAAATATGACAGAAACACACTCAATAAATACAATACAATTTCAAAAAGAATAATAAAATAGAAGATAAAAATAACCTTAAATGGAATAAAACAGAATACACAGAGGAATAAAAGTAACAGTGAAGTTACAGAGCAGTGATAGATATGAATAAATAGCTCCAAATTTAAGTAAATGAAAAGTAATTATCTTGCAAAGACATAAGTCCTTTTAAATTTTACTATATTTTTAAGGGGATAGTTGGATGAATCAGGTGTTAAGCCAAGTCAGTCCAGGGCTTTTTAAAAATGTTTTTCTTTTTTTTTCTTTTTGGGGGAGAGGTATTTTTCAACAATGCTATGTATTGAAGATATTTACATGTACAGTATAGTTTATGTCAACAGTTAGGCTATTCATAGTCATCATACTTTGAGAAGCGAATCAACCTAATAAAGTTTGTTAAGGAGATAGTACTGAGGTAGAGACAGATATCTCAAAACCAGGACAAATAAAACCAAAACTGTCTGAATAAAGTGTAAAAACAGAGTGAAGCCTGTAAAAGGCTGTGGTGTGTTTGAGGAACTAAGAAGTTCACTAACCGTCAAGTCCCAAAACACAATAATGACACTGAAATTCCTATCCGTGCTGTAATGATAGGACTATCTGCCCAATGAGGCAACTGCTTCGAAATATTTAGTTTTTTCAACAACATGCTTTAGGCCGTTTTCACACAGAATCAGGCATTGCGGCGATTCGCCACAGAGTTGTGTGGTGGTGTGGGAGTGTCTCATACTAACCAGCAATCATACAAGCCAAGCCACTGCACAGCGATTAACGTCTTTGTGTTGTTTTTGTGGCACCCCCTGCGGCCCCCACCGCCGCAGCCTGAATGCAGTACCCCGGTTCAAATGAATGGGAAAATCTGCGTTTTCGCCGCAGAGTCTGATTCTGTCTAAATACGGCCTTAAAGACTTCCATGCGCGCAGTAATAGAACTACTGCAAATATTGTAAGACATAAAAACTGAAAACTAATTATTAACTTGACAGGACAGAAAAAAAAAAACTTGTCAAAGGAAACATAGTTTTGATGGACTTAAGCTAGCTACTTAAAATGAAAATAAATACATGGATAGATCTGATGGAGCTCAGGACTCATCCTATGGACAGCTGCTTTAGTTAAAACAGTTTGCTCATAAAACTCGGAATGTTTGTTTAACAGCTGACCTGTAGGATATGTAGAAAAAACACAGAGACTGATCCAAGTCGGGAGACTTTATTAAACAATTAATGAAGTTAACAATGCACTTCTCTCAAACTGGGGATGCTCGTATCGTTCCTGCTGCTGTGTTATGGCTACAGGCATAGACATAAAACAGTAGATGCGACATTACGTCATAATTCATGGGATAACCGTCCGCCATCTTACCTGGGTATTGTTCACAATCGCCACCTATGGGCAGCAACTATGGTTGTCGGCAGTGCAGCACCTAATTGCTTTACTAAAAGGACCAAAGAGACCAGGGAGGCTGGCATCACTCCACACGTCAGTATAGAGTAGATGAGAGATTTATTTTTTACATATGGGTCAACTAAAACTACAAAAAGTTAGTGAACTAGGTAACGGACCAGCTGAGTTCTAAGTTATTGCTGATTGCTAGCTCTCAACAGCATTGATCTATTAGCTAGACAGATAAGTTATAACAAGCAAACATTGTTTTAATGTTAGCTACGCTAACTTAGAGGTCAAAGGTAACGTTAACGTTATAACAGTTATTAATATTACCCTGACATTTGACTGCTAAGCAGCTGATTTCATGCCAATCAAGTGTAATGTTAAAGTAAACACAACATGTTAACGACAAGAAGTGCTCGTCTTCACTCCTAAATCCCATTTCATAATATCTCAAGACAAATCCTGCAAGCCAGCTACGTTATAGTCTACATTTAAGTGAAGCTCAAGCAAATCAACACAACAGTAACGTTAGCCACATTCTTGACAACATTTATACTTCAGCAGTTCAGGTCCAGCTTGCAATTTTGCAAAATTCCCGCTATTTCTCCGCATTATCATTGTAAATAAATCCATAACGTTACCTTGCCATGAGAATGAAAGAGACTCCATCAGGAGTTCTGCTGAAGGCATTAACATTACAGCACAAAGTAAGCCTTTCCAAACAAACAAAAAATAACTCCTCATTTACAGTTAACAAGGCTCTTCAACCTCTCCTCTTATCATCAAAACAAACCCTGTGGGTGTGTGCGTGTGTGAGAGAGAGAGAGAAATATATCTTTGCCTTATGTACAATTTATGACATTAATAAATATATTAATATATTACAGTAGGTGTGTTTCTCTCGTGTTTCTGATTGTAATTGCCTGCCAATATAGGCCATAATACTGAATCTATTTAGGATTTCTACATAAAAGATATTGCTTAATGTAGTATATTAGTCATTCAGAATACCAAAGACATATTGCATAACATTCTTGCATATTAAGTTCAGGCAAAATTGAAAAAATAAAATTATTGTCTACAATATAAATGCACAATTATGAGATTATCTTCATGAGTGAACGCATGCTTTGTTCTCTTGGAGCTATAATAATAATCAAAATTCTACCTGAATCTTTTTCTTTTGTTTTGCTCATTCTAGATAGGCACAGTTGTCTTACACTCATTACTTTGAATAAAAAGCAGTATTGGTGTATTGAAAAATACAAGGATTATAAAGACAACATAAGCCTCTTTCACCATAGGTTCCAATTACAGCAAGTTTAAAACTGGACCCCGGTAAGATGGCTGCCATATGGTTCCATCCTGGAATGGCAAGTCATTATGACACGTCGCATCTACTATTTTATATCTATGGCTACAGGTATTTATAAATAGAGTCAAATGAAAGAATCCTACACAGTTATAGGCAACACAAGAACATCAGTATTGATGTTTCTGCAAAACCAGCAGAGGGAGTCCCCAACACCTCACCTTCTTCTGACTGCATAGAAACTCTTAGATTGGTAAGCAGTGCAGATGTTTACAAAACGCTGCTTAGGTTAAAATCATGCAAAAACACTGGAGCAGATAATCTTGACCCATATCTTCTTCATCTAAGTGCCCCCTTAATTTGTCAACATTTACTGCTCATTTTCAACCAAAGCTTTTTAATAGGCATGATTCCAGCTTCGTGGAAAAGTGCCTTAGTAGTACCCTAACACAAAAGTGGTGATATCTCCGATCTCAACAACTACCTTTTGTAGCAAAGATCCTAGAATCTCTGGTCAGTTTACAACTATGCACCTTTATTGACTCACTAAACTTAGTACATCATCCATAGCAGTCTGGTTTTCACCCAGGTCACAGCACAATAACATCAGCAGTTTCAGTCATTGATGACATTGTCTCCTCCCTGGATAAATAACAATATTGTACTGCCCTCTTTATTGACCTCTCAAAAGCAT
>VMKM01004864.1:0-11685 GCA_008360985.2 Macquaria ambigua | reverse complement strand
CTCTCTCTCTCCCTCTCTCTCTAAAAACAGATGATACAACTGATGTACTTTTATTGTGTTGTAATCTATAACAATGCTAACGTATTTTATAAACTGATCATATGCTTTGTATGTAAAGTCTGGATTTAGCTGTTAAATAAATGTGGTGGAGTGAAAACTACAATATTTCCTCTTGAAGTGTAGTGAAGTAGAAGTTTAAAATATCTCAGAATTGTACTTAAGTGTTTGCTAGTGTCATTTCTTTTCTTTAACACACCAAGTTTTCTCTTTGCTCGAGTTTCTGTTTCCCTCATCTATTTTAAAATCTCAGTCTGTGTCCACTAGAGGGGGGTGCGTCGTCACTTTTGTCATTTTTCTTTCACACTAAACATTAAAAAGACTAATAGGAATTATATTCCTTTATAATAATGTACAGTGGTGGAATATAACCAAGTACATTTACTCAAGTACTGTACTTAAATACAAATTAGAGGTACTTGTACTTTACTTGAGTATTTTCTCTTGATTCTTCATACTTCTAAAGTTCACAGGGAAATATTGTACTTTTTACTCCACTACAAAGCTTCAGTCACTAGTTACTTTACAAATCAAGATTTTTGCAAAAAACATGTATGAAAATAAAAATGTACAAGTAGAAACGATCAGTCGATTAATTGATTGACACAAAATTAATCAACAACTATTTTGTTTAGTAATTTTTCAAGCAAAATCATTTCCTGGTTGCAGCCTCACAAATGTGAAGATTTGCTGATTTTCATTGTAATTATTTTAATAATTTTAATTTATTGTTAATAATGTTGAGGTTTGGACTCAACAAGCATTGTGAAGGTGTCACTTTGGGCTCTGGCTCATTGTGACGCCATTTCTCACTATTTTCACAAGTTTTACAAACCAATCAATCAATCAATCAATCGATCGATCAATGGATTAATGGAGAAAAGAATCACCAGATGAATCCAGAATGAATCATTAGATACAAACTAGTTGAAAATGAGTTCCAACAGTAAAATCCTGCTTTTCCATGAATGATGAGGAAGAATCATCTGATGAGATCAGATATAATAATAGAACAGGAACAGGGGACATTTCATAACTACATTATTCTGATTATACTTACAGAATTTTACTTGTAACAGAGTATTTTTACAGTGTGGTATTAGTACTTTTACTACAGTAAAGGATCTGAATACTTCCTCCACCTCTGATAATGTGTATACATGTGATTTCTGTATTTAACTTGACTTAACTTGGAATAAACCTGAAGAAATGTGATGTAGGAAAAGCTGCTGGAGGTGTATTAAAAAGTCATTATATCTACATGAGTGTGACACCATGTGAGTGTGGGAGGAACAAAGCAGCAGTGAGTCACTGATTGTAAAACACAGAGAGCGACAGACTGAGAAAAACAGCTACAGGAGGGAAAAATGAAACAACTTAAAGAAGAAACACAAGACAAACACAGACAGCGAAAAGGAGGACAGCACAGTACAGACAACAACAGACGGGTGGGTAGAGACTGCATGGGTCGTTGTTATTCGCAGCTCTGGGGAATTAAATGTTGTGACACTCTATTATGAGTCATGTGTCTCCTATGCATGATACCAACTGAGAGACACATAAACACACAGTTGCCACAAACTGCATGTTTGTGTGCATATCTTTGCTCCTGTGTGCAGGTGGTGAACATGCCTTGTGAGTGACACATGGTTCAGTGATGTTGTGGCTTAACTCTGAAATGGAGCAGGAGACCAGAGAAGAAGAGGTCTGAAGACTGATAACAGAGTCAGGTTTACTCCAACATAAAAGTCTCTCCTCGTCTCTGACTTTGTGGTTTATCTTTCTCTTTATTTCTACTAAGTTTAACAAAACATTTGTTGAGGTATCCGTGTGAATCCACTCACAGAAACTAATCTCAATGCTGTGTGCAGATAAAAACAGCAATGGGATGTGTACCAGGAAGTTTTGTTTTTTCTCACACTTCTTTATTAGATGTGGATATTTGACATTTCCATAAAAGGCCTGTTGACTGAGCTGTCTGTTGTGATACATCAGGTATTACAGATGCAAAACTGCCACCAAGAAAGAGGGCAAATATAGAAAGAGTGTTTCACTAGGCAACATTTTTATGTAACAAGACTAGAAAGAGAGTCTGCAGCCATGCTAGCAGCTATTGTACATTCAAAATCCAGATTGCAAAGCACCAAAAATTGAGTTTTTAACATATATTAATCACAGCGAGGGGTTAACAAGTCAACTGCAATGGGCTCAGACTGTGGGGCAGCATTTATAATGAAGGCTACGGGACACTTTATGCATCCTAGCATGTAAGCAGATAGGTTACAAGTAAATACAGGAAGAAGGTCCTGTGTTCTGGACTAGTGCATATATCAGTGAAAGAAACTGTTTCTAATAGCTTCTGCTATATATATATATATAGTTCTCTGCCGTGTCCCAGAATGCACCTGGGTTTAACCGAACTAAACAGGTTAGGTGTGAAAACGCCCCAAGAGAAAAAGATGATGGATTCTTTTGTGTTGAAATATTGGTAAGAACCACTTAATGTGTATTTATCGGTTCTTTTTATGCACTACACAGATTTTCTCTCAGTCAGTGCTTCTGTCTCTGTTTCCTCCCCCACATGACTGATCTCTGTTTTGAACCTGTTGTGCTTCTAAAGCCTCAAATAGACACTGATTGGCTTTGATCCTTTGCAATAGGTTCCAATACATTCCACTGCAACAAAAGGTAAACCACAGTCTGCCAAGTCGAACGCGCCCAGTGGAACTTTGCATATGACACTGAGCTCTCTTGTATTCCTATTCTTGTCAAAACCTCGAGTCAACTTGAGTTTCAGGCCTGTGGAATGAGTCAGTTTTGTGAGGTAAGGTTCATGTTATGTTACAGGTTAGGACACTGGTTTCATTGAGAGGGAACCCAAAGTCTTTCACCAAGATTCAATGAAAACAACATCTGACATCTTAATGAGGAAACTTTGTGTACCACTTTTCCTGCACATTGTGATTTAAAGTGATAGATAACCAGAGAATAAACTGACAGACATTAAGAACATTAACTGAAAATATCTCATTAATGAATATCTTATCATTATTCTGCTGCTCTTACAGCCTCCACTCTTTTGGTTCAGGTTTTCCACCAGATGTTGGAACCTGGCTGCAGGGATTTGTTCTCATTCAGACACAAGAGCATTAGAGAGGTCCGACAGTGATGTTGGGTGATCAGGTCTGGCTCACAGTCGGTGTTGTATGGGGTTGAGGTCAGTTCAGTTCTTCCCCACCAAACTGTTATGGAGCCGGCTTTGTGCATGGAGACAGCGTCATGTTGAACACAGGAAAGGAACAAACACAAACTGATGCCACAAAGCTGGAAGAACACTGTTGTCTAAAATATCTTTGTATGCTGTAGCATTTCTCTTCACTAGAACTAAGGGGTCTAGAACCAAAACCAAACCAAACCAGGCCCCAGACCAAAAGGGCATTGAAGCAGAGGTAGAACATAGTGTGCACGTTTGGCCATATGATGTATTTAGATCACATATTGGGCCTTTAAGTTGAAGTTCAGGGTCAACAGTGGTGGTTGAGGCCCTGATGATCCACCATAAGGCCTAAAGCAGCTTCTGAATTCAGAGATGAGTCTAGAAAAATAGGTTAAAGAATAGTTCGACATACACTTCTTGCCTTTCTTGCCGAGAGTTACATAAGAAGATTCATACCACCAGCAGCTGGTTAGCTTAGCTTAGCTTAGCATAAAAAGTGGAAGAAGCGCTAGCCTGGCTCTGTCCAAAGGTAACAAAATTTGCCTACCAATTAAATCACATCATATCGTTTGTTTGTTCGGTACAAAATCCAAAGTATAAAAATCACATGTGCTGAGTTATGTGTTGGACTATTTCTTGGCTGGGAGCAGTTACCAGGCAACCAGTAGAGACTCCAGGAAGTTACCTGGTCCCGGTCTAGAAACAGTCTGGCACATAACGGTGAAGTTTTTACATTTTGGGTGTTGTTAAACAATTTAGCTATAGTGTGTTAATCAGTGAGCATTAGAGGTGCTGTTGGACAAAGCCAGGCTAGCTGTTTCCCCCTGTTTCCAGTCTTTATGCTAAGCTAAGGTAGCTGGCTGCTGGCAGTAGCTTCATACTTAGCATACAGATATAAGAGAGGTGTCAATCTTCTCATCAAACTCTTGGCAAGAAAGTGAATGAGTGTATTTACCAAAACGTCTAACTTTTCCTTTAAGGTACAGGCTAAGTTCAGGCAGGTAGTAATCAAAGGGGTCAAGGTCAAGTTTAGGGAGCAAGCGTAGACAGTAGAAGATTGTTTGGGGTGTGTATGTGAGAGTGTGTCTTGATTGAAACACAGCTTCTGCCCCAGGTGACACACCAACGTTAAACCCTCGGTATGAAGGAATTCCCTCTGAGTAAAGGCTGTTGAGAAATTGGCACAAACAGGCAGAGAGACAAGCAGAGGCTGAAAACAGGAGGAGAAAGATTGTTACAGATCAAGAATGGGTTTGACGATGAAGAGAAATGTGACTTTTTGCAGCTGTTAGGTTTCTGAAAAGGTTGATATTTGTCACAAACCTTTAGTCAGAAACAGAAACATTTCTGGCTGTAATAAGTAACCTGCAACGCATTCCAGCAACTTAACCACATCAAATCCAAAATATTATTGTTCGAGCTCGATTGATAATTGATATTTACAGTGATCTTATCATTGTCATTATTGCTTCTAAAGCATGTTTGCTTCAGCAATACGCATTTATAAAAAGTTGCAGAATGTCTCTGAAAACATCTCAAACTCAAACTGGTGGAGCCTCCATTTTATTGATGCATGATTCTTGCAATTTTTGGGTTGTAACCACATGATTGAATGCGCAAGTCGCTTTGGATAAAAACATCAACTAATCCACTAACAAAGACCACATCAATAAAGATATGGATTTAGTTTATTGCGTATTATGGATGGAAGAGAGCCAAGATGATGTAGGAGGGATGATCTAAGGAGGGATGAGGGGAGAAATCAGGGTCGTGGACGGATGGATGGAGGAGGACGATTATGGACCAGAGTCACCTGGTGGTGGGGAGACAGGAGGGGTCAGGTGTGCTTAAATACTTTTGCAGAAATGGGATGTGTTCGAGGCGTGGTCTTTGTTCCTGAACCTAGTGATAAAACTTCATATAAATGTAAAGTAATGCAATGTCATATTCACTTCATATAAACTTTTGAATATCACTTAGAGTGAAAGCACATTATGAACGGGTCTCTGAGTGGCCAGTACGAACAGGAGGAATGATTACAGCAAGCAAAACCTGTTTCAGTGTTCAAGTGAACAAGAACCTGAATCAAGAACCTGACTATTGTTTTAAGACAGACCTGAAAAAAAGTGAACCTGTCCTTTGAGTCAGGTCTTCCAAAGCTAGTGGATGATACTCTTTTAAAACTGTGTCAGTGCAAAAAGTCCACATAAGACATTATAACCATATAAACATAAACCAAACCCAAAGAAGCTATATTATATATTATTATTAAAAACAAAGCATGGAGGTGTTTGTTGAATGAAACCAACATGAGAAGGAGAAGCTACAGGGTGCACACCAGCTGGAAACAGGACAGAGAGTGAACTAATCTTTTATAGTCTGGAGGCCCAGGCTGACCAGGTGAGCTAAGTTTAGCTAACGACTTTCCAAGTCAGCCGGCTGCCTGCAGAACTCAGTGTGGGACACACAAAACACACACAGGCAAATATAACATCAGGGTATAAATAAAAGAATAAGAGGAGATGGAAATCAACACCTTTTCATAAGTAAGATGAACAAAAGAGATTAAAACATTGAGAAAAAGTAAAATGAAAAAGAAAATGATTATATTACACTTTATACCATGTTTACAGTGATTAACTAATTACAGATAAAGTGGGAAGTGCTAGCCAAGCAATTTGATTGGTCAGACACATCCCATCTGTGCTATAAAGTATACACCATATTGAACAGCCCCTCTACATTTAAATGCAAAATATCTTTAGTTAAATCATTTATATAACCTGTGATATAGTAAAAATGGTGGTTAACATTATGTTTGTGTACCTCTGTGCTTAGTTCATTACTTAAATTACCAAAGCAACGTTACACATGTTGTTCTTGTTGTTGTTCTGCTGTAAGAAGAAAACTGTGATCAGCTGGCAGACTGACTCCGAGCGTCTGGAGTTAAATCCAGATTAGAAAGTTTGAACCTGTCCCAGACTGCTGAACGGACAATACACCAGACTTCCTGCTGCACACACACACTCACTCACACACTCACACACACACACACACACACACACACACACACACACACACACACACACACAGAGAGTAGAACAACAGCACCCACACAGACCGTACATATAAAACATGTATATTCAAGGACTCAGGGGACACAGCTCAAAACACAAACTGTCAGGGACACTCGCTGATATAAACACACACAGAGCTGCACATGCACCCGCTGCCAAGAACAAGCACACACACACACACACAGTCAAGGTCTGGTACTGTATGCACACACACACACTCAGCAGAAAATAGCTCTGAGAGGCAGGAAAGGAAGAACGCTGCATCCTGAAGATAACATCAAGATGCACAACAGTCGGATTCTCAGGAAATGCTGCTGCTGCATCCAAGTGGGACGCTCTGTGATGTTTACAGTGAGCTAATAGCAGTTTTCTATATTTGATTTTCAGGAATTACATCACTTTTACTGACACTGTGAAAACTGTGTGTTAGACATAAAAAAGTGAACAGAATAATGCTACATTTCTTTGAATTTTGTGTCAGTATATCTGCCTCGGCTGATTGCTTCTTCTGCTGTCAGACAGCTTGCATACATGTGAGAGCGAGGAATGCAAATAAAATACAAAATGTCATAGCAGGACGGATGCTAACTCTCATTATGTTGAATTTAAATCATGTAAAGAAGAATATCAGCGTGAAATATGCATGTAAGCTGTTTCCAGGTCTCAGTCACCCGTCCACAGCTGCAAAAACACACCTGGTGAGAAACTTTCCGATGTCAGTCTCAAAAGACTAAAGGTGACTCAACTCCTGCTAAACAGGCTAGGATTAACTGCTGAAGAACACAGGTCGAGATAGAGAAACTATCGCCTGTAGTGACCTTTTCTGTTTTACCATGTTCAAAGTTAGTCTGCAAAGTATCTTTGACTTTTTAACCCAGTACGTCCAGGAGGCAGGGAAAACACTGAATGATTTATTAGATTTAGATCACAACATCATGGCAGCTGATTCTTATCAAAAAGTTACATCTCAGTCCAGTTCATTATCTTGATGTTCTGTTGCTGTTTATACACTATGACATGATTTAACACGCTATCACAGGGTCAAGCTTGTTTTGATCCAAGACTTCTCTACATCTTACCAGCACCATGTTGCTCCCAAAGCTCACTAAAAACTGTCACCTGTCATAAATAACAAAAATATATGCTCCTGTATCTTCACTTAAAGCAACATTATGCAACTATTTGACCTTAAAATAAGAGCTTCAAAGAGCTTTGCCTGTTCTTGCACTGTGTAACTCGGGTTGAGAGGGTACGACCTCCCGTGAGAAGTGCGTAACACTTTACGGCACTACACACACACACACGGGTCCAGCCCGGTATTCTCCGTACGGACATCATGGCAGAGGCCAAGAGACGAAGACAAAGAGGATGCTGATGGAGGAAGCTAAGAAGAGAAAAAGAGGTCGGACAGGCTTTTAGTCGTTGGAGAGCTTTATGAAATAAAAGTCTGCAGGACAGACGGCGAGCCGGCCTTCTGATGTTGGACTAGTGAGTAATGTCAGCTGGCTCGCTGTGTCTTGTGTTGTTGCACTTGCTTGATGTTTGGCTGCTAGCAAAGTTGTCGACTCGCTAGTTTTTGATCATAAGCCGAGTCAGCCCACCAAACCCAACCCTGAAAACTGTAGGGGGCGCCAAGTCGCAAATACCAGTTCTTGCATAATGTTGACAGAATAATACCAAATATAAACATAACCTTAGCATGGCCCAGCTATAATACACTACTCAAATTATACATCAACTGTTGTATGAACTTAAATTAACAATAATATCTGAACACAGTGAACAGTGGCCACTTTATTAGGTACACCTGTTCAATCTATTGCAATTCAGTACAACAGCTCTGCCATATACCTTTATGAAGTTAACAATGAGACGTTTTTGGTGACACTGTCTGAAATTCAATTACATGTTTATTACTGAGGTCATATTTAAAGCTGGTGTACTCGATTACATTACATTGAGAGGTGTTCCTAATTTCTTTGTCCTTCCTATTTACAAACAAGAGGAGGGCAGGATATTAGAAACACCTCTGAATATAACGCAGTCCAGTACAACACCACCACTCAGTGCTAAAACATATAACCTCTGACAAAGAACTGAACATTATAGGCATCATAAAAGTAGACTTTATGGTAGAACAGTTGTATTAGATTGTACAAGTGTACCTAATAAAGTGGCCACTGAGTGTATATAACGTACTAACAGAAACAGTTTACCACATACAAACATATAACTCCTAAACTGGCTCTTACATCATCTTTCACACAGTTTTCATGGTACACCTTTGAGAAAGTAACATTAAAGTAATAAGTGATGTGTTCACTTTCCTCATTGAGTAGAGAGTAAAGTCTCATTACTATTTTAGAGAAGTCATGCATAATTAGTAGTGGATTACTTGTTGTGAGTAATCTTTTTTTAGTACAAAGGGAACAGGCTACAAACAGCCACAGGGATAAGTTGGGTAGCAGTGGTCGAGTCTGAAACATGACCAGGGAAGCTTGTGTTACCTCGTCTGCCCTACGAACCACCTACAGACACACACAGGATGGGTTTTTAATGCTTTGTGTGTCACTGTTAACTCATTAACTCTCTGACCACCAGTTAAATGGACTACATGTCTTTTTAAAATCCAACATGTTTATTTATTAATATTCCTAACAATGCCACAGATTACTATGAAAGGATCTTGTAACGTAAACAGCAATGAAGCAACATGCAAATCTACATTACCTGTGCAGTGAACCAGCGTTTACCTGCAGGATACAAGCAGTGATTCACAGTCCGACAAGATCTTAAAAGTTTTGGAAAACTGATGCCACTTCTCATCATCTGCCACCTGCAGAAAAATCCAAATATACAGACCTCACCTGTGCTATTATTACTTTAATATTTGTGTCTGCACAGCGGTTCTAATTGTCTTACCATAGCCCACAGTCTTCCCACAGTCTTAGTGAGCTGTTTATGTGATTACAATGCAACAGCCTGTTAAATTAAATTAAATAACTTGTCCACATAGCCCAACAGGTAAACATTTTAAACGGTTTACAATGAGTCCTTGTAAACCTCCAGTATCTTTCCTGTAAGTCTAGAAGTGAACATGTGTCATCGGATTTGAAGGCCAGTGTATGTCTGATACTGTAGCTCACTTTTTGTACACCACCAATTCAGTTTAAGATTTAGGATTTAAAGAGGCTCTTTTTTTTTTAGCTTAAAGCTGCAATAACTGATTTTTTTGGCCACTTGTTTTTAGATTTTTTTGGCCACTTGTTTTTAGCAAAAACAAGTTTTTAGCAAAAACAAGTTGGGAACATTCACATATCATCACCTTTTAAGTTGATATGTTGAACTTGTTAGCAATGATCATTCATGTGGAGTGGTGTTTGTGTCACCTGGTGAATGTAAGTCTGAGGGAAATATCTGGATCTTTAGCTGCTAAATCCTCCACTATGTTCACCAGCTAGTCTCTACCTGTGTCTGTCTGCTGTTTGACTTTTTATCAAAGGACCAGGTATTTTCTAACACAGTTGAATAACTTCAGTATTTTGGAAACACATGAACAACTGTCAATCACCTGACATTGTCTATAGGGAGAAAAAAAAATCGAACCAGGGGTGCCTGGAATAGCCCCTCCCACTTTTCAACTCCACAGGAAATGAAAAAAAGCTGTCAGAATGTTGCTGTTCTATGTGAGTTTTCATCTTCAAAGGCAACAGAATGGAACCAACTATGACGCTGAATGATGCTTTGATGCAGGATTCTAGAACTCTGCCTGAACACCAGTATAAGTGAACCTCTGAACCCCAACAGAGTACATTAACTCCTATCTACACACAAGTGTCGTTTACCAGTCAAGTAGGATCTACTACAGAGACAACTATAGTCTACTACAGAGAACTACAGACTACTACAGACAAGTCAAGCCTTCTACAGACAACTACAGTCTACTACAGGCAGTGCCATGGATCGAAGAAACAACCCAAGAAACCATCCAGCACCTCGCCCGGACGTCCACCGTGTGCTATATGATCTTGATAACGCTCACCAGGAGAACTATCACCTGAAAAGGCAGATAGACCGCTTGTTGCAGCATAATGATAAATTACTGGCTGAAAGGTCAAAGTTTAGCCACAGGGCCCACAACGATAAACAGCAAATAAACAGGTTGGAGGGGCTTTTGGAGACCAGGGAAAAGCAGTACAAAGAGGAATGCAAAAAGAGCCACGAGACCATCTCAATGCATGAGTCACGGATCGCCCTCCTCAAGAAAAGTCTCCAACTGCAGGATGAACAGGTGAATCTCACACAGCACCAGATCCAGCAGGAGTACGGCCCCCTGGCAGCAAGACTGGCGTCCAATACAACGTTAGAGAGCCAGAATAGCATTAAGCAGCAGATCCAGCAGAGGGACAATGAAATCCTGGATCTCAGGAAAGAGAATGAAGGTCACTCTCAGAGGCTCACAGAGGCCACAAACCACATGTGGAACCAAGGATGTGAATTTCTCAAGAGCGACAAATCTTGGCAGACAAAATACAACGCTCTGGAGGAGAAGCTCAGGAAGGAGCTGGCCGAGACAGAACAGACCTGGGAAACCAGAGTGAAAGAGCTGGAGGATGAGAACAAAGACCTGGTCCAGAAAGAACAGACCTGGGAAACCAGAGTGAAAGAGCTGGAGGATGAGAACAAAGACCTGGTCCAGAAAGAACAGACCTGGGAAACCAGATTGAAACAGTTGGAGGAAGCGAACAAAGAGCTGGTCCAGAAAGAACAGACCTGGGAAACCAGAGTGAAACAGCTGGAGGAAGAGAACAAAGACCTGGTCCAGAAAGAACAGACCTGGGAAACCAGAGTGAAACAGCTGGAGGATGAGAACAAAGACCTGGTCCAGAAAGAACAGACCTGGGAAACCAGAGTGAAACAGCTGGAGGATGAGAACAAAGAACTGGTCCAGAAAGAACAGACCATGGAAACCAGAGTGAAACACCTGGAGGATGAGAACAAAGACCTGGTCCAGAAAGGACAGACCTTGGAAACCAGAGTGAAACACCTGGAGGATGAGAACAAAGACCTGGTCCAGAAAGGACAGACCATGGAAACCAGAGTGAAACACCTGGAGGATGAGAACAAAGAACTGGAGGAGCTCTGTCTGAAATTGAAGAAGAAGAGGAGAGGTTTCTGGTCTCGCAAGAAGTGCGTGAAGACTGGACAGACAAAGGTGGAGAAAAAGATAAGTAAAAAAGAAAAGGTGGAGATGAAAAAGAAAGAAAAAGAAGAGAAGATGGAGATGAAAAAGAAAGAAAAAGAAGAGAAGATGGAGATGAAAAAGAAACAACA
>VMKM01004863.1:0-11691 GCA_008360985.2 Macquaria ambigua | reverse complement strand
TATAGCAGATTGTTTATCTCATGAATAAAGTATTAATTAATTATTAAAGATGACTGTTTCTGCTGAAAGTTCATCTGTAACACCTCTGTACTGCTTAGCTATATTTAAGAGACCAAAGAGATCAAAGATTCAGCAGCTGTGAGCATCAAACCCAAAGTACGTGACCTTAGTTCTCTGAGTGAGCTGCCTTTGCTAAAACAACCACAGCCTGTTTTCACAGAGATGGTGTGGTGACTCTGACAGGGTCTGTCGGGGTTAAACACCAAAAACAAAGAATGACAGAAAGAATATGACGGTGTGGTTTAAAACCACTGGAAATATCTCGACCTGTATTCACCTTTAAGAAGCTTCATCTCATGATGTACGGTGATCACAGCACAGACAGATCTGCTCACAGGCCTCATAAACATATAATAAATAAGTTTAAGTAGTTCAGTCAGTCATCTCACACACTCAGGCCAAGATGTAAAACACTAATCAGTGACTTGCTGCACAAAACAGAGTTATAAAATTATAATTTTAATTCATATAGAAATTATTATGTCACAAACAAACAAATATATTTTTAGAGAGCACTGACTGTAAATGTGGTTTACTCATTATAAAATAAAATAGATCTTTATTGTCCACCAGGGTGGAAACTTGTCTTCGGCTCACCAAACACAAGAAACAACATCATAACATTAACATACACGTTAAAAACAATTAAATCAGTTATTCATTTCATTATCAATTATTTGGTTTGGTCAGGTGTTAACACTGTAAAGCAGAAATGTCTTTAAAATGTTGGTTGTTTTTATATTGTTATTATGTCTTTGACACTATTTAAAAGTCAGAAAAACTGGTAATTACTGCGACTGATATGACATGAACGTGGCACGTGTGCATTTATAGATCTGTCACTCAGTGCGTCTGCTTCAGGTCAAACTGCTGAAACAGCGTCATGTTGGTAGAAGCTGACCACAGCGAGAGGATTTTAAAGCAGCAGCTCTGCAGCGGTCTGCGTCTTCAGACGTGTGAACAGACGTGTGGAACAACGTGGTTTAACTGTCACGCTCTAATAAACCGCTCGCTCTTAAAAATAGACCCCGATGCTGCACATTAGCAGACGCCCTCAGATGAAGGGTGATAATAATGATTAAATGCATGTCAGTCCAAGTGCTTTGACCTGCTAGAGAATAGTTTGATTCTTCTTATGCTGTCCTAAAAGTCACGTACGAAGAACACACACTTACTGTTACATTCAGTCTGTGATGTTCAGTCTAGTGAAAGATGTCTTATGATTTCTGTGTTTTCTTTGTGCTACTAGTTTACAGCCCTGGTTGTTTGCATTACTTCCTCTCTTTACACATGTGAACTAGCACAGCTGTAAGCTCGTCTCTAGGCAGGAGTTTCTGCTCTCAGTGATCTGTGAGACACAAAAGATTTCCATTAGTTCTCCAGTTAAACTCAAGACCTGCTTATGAAATCAAGCAATTAAACTTTATTTGTATATCATCTTTCATGCAGGTACAATTTAATAATAAGAAATATGAACAGTAAAATAAATGGAAATTAATGCACACGAGAAAAAGAAATGTGAAATAATAAAAACAATAAAATGGATAAAAGTCAGTGAAGATAATATAGATAAATGCAATAAAACATTTAGAAATGAATCAAAAGCCAGGTTTTAAGTTTAGGTTTAAAGATCTCAACACTTCCAGCTGCTCTCAGATGGTCCAGAGACTCAGAGCAGAAAGACTAAAAGCTGCCTCACCAAATGTTTTTGGTGCCAGAGGATCTGAGGGGCCATCCTGGTTCATATATTTCAAGCATGTCAGACAAGTAAGCTGGTGCAAGACCATGAAGTGCTTTATAGACAGGTAAAATACTGTATTACACTTACCTTGGATTGTAGAATAGACGACATCGTTGTCTCTTAAATTAGATTTGGTACGTGCTGACGAGGTTTGTCCTGCTGGGCAGGTGGATACTCCTGGTTCTGCTTTGGAAACAAAGTTGAGAACAAAAAACTAAAGGCTAGCTCAAAAAGATTAAAATACGTTTTATTGTCATTTTACTTTGTCTTATGCATGTCTGACATGTGGGGTGCCACAGGGCTCAAGTCTCTGGCCTGTTTAGGTTTCGGTACATTATGGACGGCACATCATTTATAGCTCTGGTTTATTTATTTATTAATATGCAAATGATTATGCAGACTTTCTTATTTTTTACATCATAATTTGGACACAACAGATCCTGAACTTACAATTGGCCTTATTGATGAATGCCTCGGTCCTCTAAACAAACATTTAAATATACTTTAGATTGTAAATAATCATATTCAATCCGTTTGCTGATGATCCCCAACTTTATATTTCTGTTAATCTAATACGCTATATACATATTCTGAAGTATTAAAGCATGTCTTAAACATTCAAAACAATATTTTTTTACAGTTTAAATTGCTGTAATTTCATGTTCACACACCACAGTCAATGTGTCGGGTTTCTCACAAAGACCTCTTTCTGTCTGTGGTTTTCTCGTGTGGTTTGTGTGTAAGAAGCTCAGAGCAGCTCAAATTATCAGCAGCACGAGACAATGAGAAAGGACCTGATGAAAGGATTTAATAAACGTAAGTATTTTAATGGTTTTCAACCTTTTCTGCACAGAACCAGTTTATTCACAAACGCTATTGTTTGTGCTGAACTCTCAAAATACTTCTGTATTTTACTTACTGTTTTACCTAAATAAAGACACTAATGTAATATTAAGTGTTTCTAAAAAATGTATTTTTAAAATCCATAGGTTGTTGCATCACTGACTTGCAACACCCTTGTGCCCAAAAGGAAATAAACACATATCAAGTATAAAATATAATTTAGTACTGCATAATAAGTATTTTACCTCTTCTCTTCATGGGTTTTGTAACAACAGCATACGTCGCCATGTGTGGATCAGCAACAGCCGCCTCCCCAGAGACTGAAACATGAACAAAAATAAAAACAATACAAGTGTTTGTTAAGCATCAGTAGGTAGACAAACATGCAGACAGGTACATTTTGCTGGACTAAAGTATTATATGAGCCAATAATTCTACCATTGACTCGTGAGAATTTTTGCACAAGTAAAATACATTTTTATAAATGATAATTTGCTTTCAGTATAAATCAACCTATATTAATAAATTATATATATGAAATGATCTCGCTCAATACGAGATACTGACACATGTTTAAAAAAATCTTCAAGCAGGTGAAACATCACTGGGAACAATTAAATTGGAAGTCATCACTTCCACTCTTTTCCACTTTAATTAACAACACAATAATTTGGTTTTGGGAAGAGGGATTTCTTGTTGTCAACATACCTTTATCCATGTAGATATATCAGTATACTGTATTAGTACAACAACTCACCTGTTCCTGGTGTTGTTGTCTCTGAAGAAAAGCAGCCCACTACAGTACAGAAAATGAAAAATCAATAGAAAAAAACTGTGGTTAAAGGACATGTCAGTGACTAAAGGTTTTAGCTGCACCTTTAATGCCACATTTGATGGTGCACCCTGTTTATTTGCTGCTCATGGTGGCATGGTTTGATTTAATTCAGGACTAGGCCAATTGAATAAATATATCCATGCCGTTATATTAGTTTGGAATTCATTAAGAAGAACTAAGTAGTGAGGAGGCATAGCCACCGTGGCTGAACTGGACACAGAACAGAAGTGTACTACAGAGACTACTTTAAACATACTTCGTTTCCATTTAAACACTTAAATGTTATTTAATCTTACCTCTGTGTTTCCGACAGTGACGTAATCCCACCACCAGCAGCAGCACAGCCACACACAAAATGGTGAAAACAGCTGATATAAAGATGGAGAGATGTGGAGAGCCGTCGGTTGAAGGAGTCTCTGGACTCTCTGGACTCTCTGGACTCTCTCCAGGTGATAAAGTAATAGTGGCTGTAACATCATTAGACAAGATGGTGTCAACATTTAAGAACACTGTAAAACTGTAATATATTTTACATTATCACTTTGTAAGTCTGAGAAGCTCCTCGGAGGATTAACCCTTTACATTTTGGACACACCATGAGCTTCCCTGTAGTGCCCACCTCAGAACAAAATGTCAACAATTTAATAAGCAGGTTGCAAGATGCTAACCATCTTAGTTTGGAGAGTTAGCATGCTAACATATGCTAATTAGCAATAAACATAAAGTACAACTGAGACTGATGGGAGTGTCATTAGTCATAAACCAAATTACCAAAATATACAATAATGGCACCAGATAAAAAGCTAAGGCAATGATTACAGTTCATTCTGAGAGAAACATAAATGTCCCAATTTCAGGGGATCACCAAAGTTATTGGGATTTGTCTTCTGGGCACCCCGAATGTCTGAACTAAATGTCATAACAATCCATCCAATAATTACTCAGTCTGGACCAATCTGGCCTTCATGTGATTGTCTTGTAACTTTTCTCACACTAAATATTATACATATTTATCATATAACAACAAACAGTTTCTCTCTCACCTCTGACAGTCAGCCAGCTCTCTGCTGAGTCTCCAGCTCCAGAGATGCTGCACCTGTAGAGTCCTTCATCAGATTTAGAGACACTGTTGATGGTGAAGTTTCCTTTATATCCAGTCGCACTGAGGAGGCCATCTCTGTAGAAATCAGCTGGGAGGATGGAGGCAGCCATCTTGTTTCTGCAGTACAGACTCACAGTGTCTCCCTCCATCACAGGAAGAGCAGGACTCTCCAGGATCACATCACCAGCTACACAACATGAAAATGAATATATATAATTGTGCTGTTATGTTGAACTCTTCTCAGTGGATTAAAGGTTTACCTCAATGTGACAAGAAACACTGACTTCTGTTTGTACATCTTGTACATTAACCTGGAATATTTGTGTTTCTGGAGAAAGTTTTTGCCAATGTTTATAGATAAAATATGAAAATCTATCTCTTAGTTTAGTAGTTGATGAATACCAGTGACTGTGATGTTGACGCTGTTGCTTCTTTCCCCCTGTTCATTTTCACACCAGTATTCTCCACTGTCTAGTGCAAAGGCCAGTTTAATGGTGATGGATCCTGTTGATGTTTCCCATTGGGTAGTATTTGTTGGATCTTCCTTCAGCGTCCTCATCGCTCTGCATTCGGATGAGAAATCCAGCTCCTCACAGTTTACAAAGATGGACTCATATTCAAAGAACTGCAGTCTGTTCGGATCAATACGAGGAAAAGCTGCAGCTGAGACAGAGACATAGAGAGAAGGAAGGATGCAGAGGAGGTACTTTCCTTTTATTATTTATTTATTCAACTAATTAATACATGTCTGACAGATTAAAGGGAACAAGCATTTTTATATCACGAATTTGCATTAATTTGCCTAAAAAGAAAGAATTAATTAACCTTTTTATGCAAATATCAAGCTGGCGTATAAATAATAAAATTAAACAAATGCATAAATGAAGAACTAACTTGTACTTACCAGCTTTCTGAGCACAGAAACAGTTCTGAACTTGTACAGCAAGCAGCA
The DNA here is from genome assembly GCA_008360985.2 of Macquaria ambigua. Lineage (NCBI taxonomy): Eukaryota > Metazoa > Chordata > Actinopteri > Centrarchiformes > Percichthyidae > Macquaria > Macquaria ambigua. The sequence continues at coordinate 6,158 of VMKM01004863.1, read as the reverse complement.
GCAACACATTCACCACTAGAGAGACAAATATTAGAACTTTATACCAGATACAGAATAGTTTCTATCTAGACTGGCTGTTACTAAAAAATAAGTACTTAAAATTTAAAACTTAAATTAATCGAGCACTGCAACCACTCATACATGTTGCTTTTATGTTTCATGAGGAGTGCAAGCAATTGTTTTTGCTAATTTAATTATGTATTATTAGTCGGTGGAATAATAATAATAATAATAATAATAATAGTAAATTCTATTTACTAATAATAACTTTGTATAGCTTGACATAACTCACATCTATCAGAACTGATTTAGTTCTGGACCACAGTTATTTCATTAAGACCCCAGAGGATACAAGAAAAATAAATGATTGAGCTATGATTTCTTTCAAACAATCTTTATATATGTAATTTTTCAGATTTATTGACATCACATGGAGAGACAGACAGACTCATACTCACACAGTCTGGTGCAGAGAGCTGTAGCCTCCATGTTGTCTTGCTGCTGACTGAACATCAGACTGAAATGCATGCTACAACTGAAGACCCTCCCCTTCCTGCTGGGTATCTAGACAGGAGGCCCCTGCAGATTATTATACAGAGTTTTCTCTTTTATCTGGATAATGACAAAGTATTTTACTGAACTACTCTGCTGTGTTTGGGCAGAAATTAAACTCTAAAAACATAAAGTTAATAAACTAAATCACTCTATATGCACATATATATAAATATAAACAAACATGATACCATTAAACTCTGACAAGTCAACTTTATCAAACTATCATATCTATAGGTTGAAGAGATAATGAACTGCTCTGCTGAACATCCAACCAAACTACTCAGTAACACGCAGCAGATCCTCCAACCTAAACAACAGAACAGGTCGTTTGTCAGTGACTCCTAAAATGACATATATATGCGTACCAGACCTTCGTCGTCATGGTAACAACAACACATGGTTAACGTTGTGAAGTGGTTGCAGTTTGGTTATGTACCAAAACTACTTGGTTAGATAAGAAAGATAAGAAAAGATCGTGTTTTGGGTTAAAATAAGTACATTAGTTATTTACTTATGTAACGTAACTTAAGTTACATAATGCTACTTAAGGCTACATAAGTTAAACAAAGTCTGGTTGACAAACAGCAGTCTCCTGTGTTGTTTGACTCATCCACCCAACCTGACCTCCTGCTTATGTGGACTTTGGCACCTAACAATAAACATAAATATGGGTCATAATAAGATTCTGCACAGACGACCTATACAGCCGTATTTTTGGGGAGGACAGTCTCGACAGTTTATGATACTGTGCTGACCTACAAGAAAATGTTACTTTCACCAGCTGCCTGTATGGGTTAGTGTTAAAACTGTGGGCAAGAAATCCTGCAGTTTTGTTGATTATGGACTTGTAATCAATGAGTGAAACACACTCACACACACATACACACGAGCATGGGGAAGTAGTCCTATTCTGCCCTCTGCAGTAAATCAGCCGCCTGTCACACATTTCCTTCCTCTGGCTGCCAAGATGATGAAGAAGTGAGATTCTTTCTGGAGCTTTTTTTTGTTGATACAGTGAACATATTCCCTTAATATGCACATACAAGGGCATTACATTTCTGCTGTAGCTTATATTCCATACAATGTAACTAATAACCTACAATTACAGTGCCAAGTAAAAATCACAATTGAGAAAGTAAATAAAAAATGAAAGATGAGAAATCACATGTTGTCAACAACCAGTGAACCAGTAAAACAACCATTCATCTGTATGTTGTGGTAAAATTACGCTTTATGTAAAAGTCTAGCTTCACAGCATCAAAGCAAAATACATTGTTATTGATTATATACAATATAGACTACATACAGTAACACCTGTACATTTGTGAATATAGGCTGAAAGGTAATTGACATGTACATAAAATTGCACTTCCTGGGTAAAATCTAACAGACATGGTTAATAATTGAGGCCACACACACACACACACACACACCTGATCTGATAACTGCTACAGTGAGTATTTTATTTGAGGACTTTGTGTTAAAGCTCATTATAACCAGGTTTGAACCCAGATGCACGGCTCAGAGACAGACAGGTTAGGTTCATTTTCAGCTGTGGTCAAAAACAGGCAAAAGTCAAACCAGGCAGGCAGACCTGATCTGGCAACCTTATCTGAAAAGGGCTCAGGCAGAGAGGTGTAAACTCAATAGACAATCTGGCGGGGACTGAGTGAAATGGGTAAATATACTGCAGCGCTGATGAGGTGGAACAGGTGAGCAGGTGGGCGGGAGAGACTAGTGAATGAATGACTAGGAGTTAACCGGAGCTGTGTCGCTTACTGCACTCTGAACGAGCCAAAGCTCCGGCGCACATTACAGGTATGTGGACTTTTTAAAAACGATTCTTATTGATTGTTTTTGTATTTATTTGGAAGTTTTTTGTACAATAACAGCTGGTCTGTTGATCCTCTCCCAATCACAGCTAATCTTTCAGACTTGATGTTAAATGAATAAGACGTGCATGACATACAGTATTAATGCAACAATTCTGGTTTTCTGTGCACCAAATTATTGATAACCATGGAATATGTCATTACATATAACTGGAGCTGAGTTGCTAAATCACATTGTTCCGTGTTTCATCCTTATGTCAGATTCTTTTCAAACCCCTATCTAGACCTCCATCTGCTAAAGCTCTTGGCTTGGCTGGTGGCACTGTGCATGTTTCTGCAGCTGTCTGCTTTGAAGTGTGGAAATGGAAACACGTTCTTTAATTTTTTATATTTTGGAATGAATGACGTGATGCTATAATACCTTCCTATCAAAGAGGCAAAACATTGTTTAAATTAAATAATGTTTTTGTTCTATTATGACATTTCTGATGTGACTGTTCCTCGTTCAGTGTCAAGATTTCCTCTTAAATCCTTTCCTCTGTGCTATTGTTGACTTTCTTTATCTTTCTGGCGCTGACTTTGGTGCGTACACATGGAGATGTAATAATCAGTGAGTCACAAATTAATTTTATGTTCTTACGTCTTCCTTTTAAATTCTTTATTTTTAAGTTTACTTTGGTCCAATATCTCATTTAGGAAAGAACTAATTCAGATGTTTCATTGTCTGTCAATAATGGACAATAATGGAATCTATAGGGATATATATACATATACCAAAGGTCACACTCAGACTGCCAACAATATGTGTGTTGTAGCTTTCCTATTTAGAGGCACAAAATATAGGAGAGAGAATGGACATTTATATAAATAGCTGCTGCACCTGATTCATAAATCCTGTCTGACCTCGGCGGCAGAAGAAATCTTAAATTGAATATCTGCACGTGTAAAATCTGCAGCACTGCTTTATTGGACCAACAGTGAGTGTGTAGGTGTGTGTGAGAAAGAGGAAATTTCAATTTCAAAGCCTTTAATTAAACCATTCCACTATTTCTTTTATATGCTTTGGCTGTACAAATGTCTTCATATGTCAATAAAACAAACTGCAATTGAAAAATTAAAAATGTAATTTGAGAGAGAAACAAATTTGCTAACAAAGGTTTATGTAAGGCCAGTTTACAGGAAGAAGAGCAGCAGAATAACGGCCTTCTATTGTTCATATATTAAAGAACTTTAACTCTGGACTAAATCACCCGCCTTTCAACTACCTTTAAAAAGCAATGGCAAAGATTACTCATTGTAACTGCTCAAAGCTTTTATTGTTATAGTGAACTTTCCCTCTCATAAATTTGAGATTATACAGAGCTTCAGTTATTTCTGTGGTGCAATATTTTATATGACGCTCAGTTATCATGCAGCTGCTACGAAGTACAACGTTCAAGCTAAACTGCTAAAATGCAAATAAAATACGAAGCATTAAAGGGAGAAACACATGGATTAAACATTACGCAAGTCAGCCTGCATTGACCTGATTATTAAACAGTAAATCAATGATGAATTTAAGATTTAGTTTATCTTCATCTTAAGATTCAGTTCATTTTACAGACATAACTGTGCCTGTAATCAGCAGGAAACACAGTGAACACACCTTCATTTCATTACATCCTGGGATCAAAGTACTCTACAAATTATTTAATTAGAGGACTTTGACCGTGCAGATTACTTTTACTCTGAGGCAAGACGGTTCTTTAATGCGCAGCATTGTTCTTTTCTGAATAACAGGTTCTAAGATTCTGTTCTTGAAAGGACCAAATCGTGGAACAAAAGCAGCTCTGCCTTCAGAAGAATCACCTCACGGAAAACAACTTTTCTACACAGTACGTTTGCATGACGAACAGCATTGTGTTTGAAATATGCATTAAATGTAATAATAATAGTTCATATTTTCTAGTAATCATATTATGAGTTATTATGATACAAATGATTGATATAGAAAGAGACTGGACTCCTGACAGACTAATTAGAACCTGTCCCTGGCTGTAGTTGTCATAATTTGAATTAACTGTCCAATAGTATGAAGACAAACATAATCAAAATCATTTCCGATATTTTTATAGCAGAATTAAACAATATTTAATATGTGTCACACTTCTGGATCAATACTCCAAAATGTTCTGTTAAAATGAAGTAACAGTGAGCTGGAGTTAGTTGCTGGGGTCAGTCTGCTGTGGGCATTTGATATTTTATTAAAAAATGGAAAGAGTCATGATCTACTGGTAAAATTCAAAGGATAGTTTTTAGGGTGGAGGGAGTTTGGAGTTCTTCTTTTCTGAACTTCTAACCAGTTACACTGACGTAGTTATTATTCCTGATCTTTGATTCCTTATCTAAGGTGTGCTGATCGTGAACTGGGCTTTTTTAACCCAATCTGTAACCACACACAATGAATGTAGCTCATAAAATGCCCCTGGGTTTTACTGCAGGTAGTAAGAGCATCACTCTTATGCAGCCCCATGCTCACCACTTCAAACTGTGGCCGGATCACTGTCCTGCTGCATGTATATGTAGATTTACCTGGTTACTTACGTAGGTGCATGTAAATGCACTGAAGAGGGAAATCTGAAAATACACCGAGGCTGTTGTTGATCTTAAGAGGAGTCTCAAAAAATGACATGTAAATATGTAAATAAGAAAAATTATTTCACCTTAATTCTGAATCACTTCAGTTCACCCATGCCAGGGAGACTAATTAGATTTTTTAAGGCACTTCATTGATGCTGTTGTTTGCTCTGATTTGTCCCTTTAATTAACACTTTTGTAACTATAGTTTAAATAACAACAAAGATGTGAACCTTGCATCCTGCACACACACACACACACACACACACACATGTCAGTGTGTACACTGCATGCAATGACTGTGTGATTTAACTTTGGATATGTGAGGTGGTATTTTGGTTGGACTGATCACTGCTTGTGTTGTATATAGAACACCTTGATATTTGCCTTTGTCTTTACTTGTAATGTTTTGTTTGATGATTGTCTCAGACACAGAATTAATTTCAAAAATGAAAATAAATTAAACTAAATAACAATCAGACAACATAATCATGTACAATAATTACAGACAGATAAACTCATTTATATCCTGAATCTGTTTTATTTGTTTATTTAGTTGTTTTACTCTGAATTTTAAAGCCTAACGCGAGTTTTCGGGTATCTTTAGTGTTTTTTCCACTTCCTGTATGTATCAATGTCACCCTGCCTCTTCACTGTTAAATGAACAATAATAAAACAGCTATGCAGTATAAAATGTTACTTTCTATTGACTGACCTCTTATTTGTGTGTGTGTGTGTGTGTGTGTGTGTGTGTGTGTGTGTGTGTATGTGTGTGTGTGAATTCTACAGTATTCTATTGTGGCTGAAGAATGGAAAATAAATGTGTGTGGTATTTATACAGATATAGTTTCCTAATGTGACTGCATCATGCTGCCAGCTAAAAGTTAAGTGGAGCTGCAGGAGTAAAGCCACAGCAAATGAATGGCGCAGAAACAGCAGCATAATTCTCCAGAAGCAACAACATACATGGAAGTAAAGGACACACAGTAAGCAGCAGCTCTCAGCTCATAAGTGTTGAGTCCATATTTAGGATTTCCTGTTTGTCCTCATCAATTGTATTGTTTAAACACTATGTGGTGAAGCCAAAGACAATTTTGCACACACCTGCAAAAGAGACAAAGAGACACACCCGCTTAAAACGTACAGATAACTTGC
>VMKM01004862.1:0-11696 GCA_008360985.2 Macquaria ambigua | reverse complement strand
GTAGGATACATGAAGAGCATGTTCAGTTTGTTAGCAGAATGAAAAATTAAACAATTAGAACAGAGGATAATGTTTTTCATCTGTTAGCCATCATATCACCAGCTTTCCTAATATCACACTAAATCATCTAACTGCTTATATATAAGGTTTTTAAATGAGTCCCTGGAGTTAACAGTCTATTTAAATATCAGCCAGTAAATTAAGTGCTCTTACTCATCAATGCCACCAGCAAAACACAGGAAAGGTTCTTCCAGTTGGATATCATAGTAATGTCTCTCATAGCTGCATCCACTGTGGGTTTAAACAAGAACTACAGTACCTCCTTTATTTTTATACCAACTAGAGTTAGAGGAAGTCAGTATAAACCTATTGCTAAAACATTATTCATTTCAGTAACACCCAAATTTCACAGCCTTGTCTTGTTTAACACCAGAATTCACTTGATGACGAAATCAATGCAATGAGCAACGGAAATTTCCCTAAACCATGATAAGAAATCTGTCATAACAGTACAAAGTTTAGGTCAGTTTTTGTGACTTTTGCAGGAAAAACAGTGGCAAGTAGAAACAGCTGTGTTGAAATTGCACAGTGCATGAAACAGTGGATGGCACTGTCTCACAGGAGCTTGTTATTACTTGTAGTTCCTTCCTCTTTTAAAGTAGGAAGTACTAAGCAGCTTTGCAGTGTAGGATCTGTTCAGTTCCTTAAATCTTTATAATGTTTTCCTTCTCCTCCCTATTTCCTAGTCTCATCACTAAAACCCGAGTCTGTCATTATTTATCTTCAGGGTTGTGACATGGGCGATATCCTGTGAACTCGAATGTGAAGTACACCTAAGACATTTCTTTTAGCAATGATGAGTTTTTATCACATTAACAGTTCTTTATCACTTGCGATCAATAACTCATCCTCTTCCCAGCTGTCACACCCAGTCAGTAAAGACCAGTCAGTAAATACTGTCTGTGTCTAAACAGGTGGGGCTTTTTTGGTGAACGGCTTTTTAAATGCAAAGCAGTAAAAGTTGATGTGAAAACTTTCAAGAGTAGACTTCCTTTAACTTTGATTAAGACATTAAAGAGCACAAAGGAAAAATACTTCATTTTATGGCTTTCGTTCATTCTCACCCTCCCTCTACTTTTAGTGCTTTTAGTGTTTGTATAGACCGTATTGCTGTGATGACTTTAGGTTTGCATAGCAATGTATCTAGTCACACTGAACTTTGAATTTATTACTGTAATTTAAATGCAGTGCCATTCCTGGAAATGTATTTAATTTTGCACAATATTTTCCTACAACTCCTTCTTCCACCTCCCTTCTTTTTCATGATATATATATATTTAGATATTTTTATTTTCTAGTTTCAGTTTCATTTTATTTTAAATTCACACTTTTGACAATAAGCAAGCACGAAAGCAACCTTTACCAGTTAGCATGGACTAATAATGAAATCATCATTTGCTACAGGGAGAACAAAACAAGTGTTTTTCTTATCACTATTTATAAAACTATTTTAATGACACACAGTAATCACTATTAAACAGACTATATAATGATTATCAGTAACAAACATAGACTAACCTGCACTAAGTATGACCATTTTCCTGTTGTAGAAGTCAGATTTATATACCTGCATTTAACTTCCACTTGCATTTATGGTTCCCTATTGACCATTGCAAATAACCCACACCCAGAAAACTGAGCCATCTTATTTTTTTGCATGTCCACTGTATTTATGCAATGTACCATAAACTTTGTGAATATGAAAACCAAGACACCAACAAGCTACTGTAGAAAGAGATCACTGTGAAGTGTGCGGATATGCGTGTGCAATATCTGCAAATGCACAAATGTCACTAAAGTCGTACATGCTGTACAAATGTCAGTTAATGAAAAAAATAGTTTATTCATCTGAATGAGCAAACAATTTATAACAAATACAATATCTCCAACGTGAGAGTTACAATCACTGCAATCTTTCTTTGGTCAAACTGGTCATTCATTTAACATTCATCACACATTCACTTGTGTGGCATGTGCCAGTTAAAGAAAAAACTATATTCAGGTTGAGCGGTTGAATGAAGAGTGCACAGAGGTTAATGGTAAACAAATGGTGATACAACACAATTCACTATGAAACAAGAATAAAATATCATGAATTACACTTTAATTTACCTCTGAAAACATACCAAACCCCTTAATATTAGATTAAGGTTTTTGGTATAGTAGCCAGAGATCCATTCATTTGTACATTAATTTAAAAAGGCAAAACTCAAACTCCTTAAACACGTTAATTTGAAAAGCCCTTCGTTAAAAAGGGGTACATGACTTTAATTTACACATCATGTTATATCTATACAACATAGTACAAACCAAAGTGATTAGAGACTTTACCTAAATGAGGACATGGTTGAAGGAATTTCCACTGCAGAGAAGATGGAGTCAAATTGTCATCTGAAAACCCTTAAAACCATGCATTGCATGGTTTTAACCCTTAAAACCTCCTTAAAGCGTGCCTATAATCCATTAAAAGTACCATAATATATTCAAATCCATACATTTATCAATTTATTATCCTCTTAAAATCCCATTAAAAATACCTTAATTTTACTCAATATTATTAATGGGTAAATCAGTGGAATTTTAAGGTAAAGAATAAATAAATTCGGTGTCATAGTTACGTTTGTAAAACAATACTTCTTTCCAGTGAAGGTGAAATCAACTTTGTGAATAACTCACAGGGAGTTTGATCTTTACTAATGAGTAACTATTGGGGGAGGGGATATCTGGCCACTCATTCATTAGCTCGGGTTGGGAGACTTCAATCTCTTCATCTCACTTGTTCTGAACCAATCATTGTTTTAAAAAGAGAGAATAACAAACAAAATGTACTGTATATACTGTATAACACTAATTCCTGACCATTGTAGTTGGACTTTGTTAACAGTAGACTGCTGCATTGCTGGTCAACAATCTAACCCATAAGAACGGCATTGATCTGGCTAAGTTAATGTGGAACCTGGCTGAAGACAAATGACTGCCTTTATCTAAAGCCTCGCTCTTTAAATACACCTTTACCAACTAAGAAAGACACTTGCCATTCTTGTTATTTCATGCTTTTCTTGTTTAAAGTGATATCAAATACAATTTATCCATTCTACATCTGTCTGCCTAAAGCAGCTATAATCAGTATTTTTGCAAAAACAATGTGTCAAATGACAACGTGAAAGGGGTTGCTTGTATTGATGAACCTACAGCGAATTATTACTGGAATCTGCAGTTCCTCTCGGCTTTACAGAAGTTTATAGTATCTTTCAGCTCATTGTTTTGGTTTTCCGCCCGCAGCTTGACTGTTTTGGCTCCCTTTTATAGCATTGTTTTCAGCAGCTTTATACTGAGTTTCAGCTCTTCATTTAGCTGTCTGGCTGCAATTTTACTGTTATGGTTCACTCTTACCACTCTCATAGCATCGTTTCTGGCCTCAGCAGGCAGCTGTTTTCAGTAAAAACCCCACTGTGCACTAAACTCTGCACCAAACAGCAGACAGACACAGTTAGCATCTAGCTGGTGAACATAGTGGAGCATTTAGTAGCTAAAGAGCTAACCCCAGATTGTGCCTCTCATGTATAAACATTTTCCAGTTTTCCTCCTAAAATTATTGAGTGAAATCACAATTCAGTTCAAATAAAACAGATGCTCCCTTTAGTAAGATTTTCTTGTTTTTTGGTTGTCAAAAGTTTTGGATTTACTCAGTGTGTTCATGAAAAGAAATTTGAGGTAACACATTTAGTCCTCACTCATGCCTCTCATAACTACTTCATGAAACTCAAAGCAAACTCCCCATTATGCAGTGTGTTTGCTTTATTTACAAATGAAACCCTCTTTAAAAAATGCCAGTGCAAACACAATAGTGTACACAACACTGTGCAAATGACAGCTGTCTTTATACAAATTAGGTTAACCCTGATCCTTTTCTTGAATTACTTCCTTGTTGGCTCAAGGCCTTTCACGTAAATATGCTGACAGAGAAAGCACCTTATCATCCTATCACATAGCAACTTTTACTGACATTTACCGTAAACTTATCCTGAATTACTTGCAGGAAAAGACTGAGATATATCATACAGGCCACAGTTTACGCATTGCCTGTTGGACGGACTATAAGACTTGAGGCATTTATGGTACCTGCAGATATCCATCAAATAACCACTGGACTTGACACTTGACTATCAACTATTGTTTCTTCTATGTTTCAAGTGGAACTGGAGAGAAATCCCTTTATCATTATAGAATTAAATTACAAAGACGTATATCTCTATTGATCTTTAAACTGTTCCTATGGACCAATAGATTATAGTTCACTATTGTAATGATAAATTAGCTCTGTTTATGTCAAGGAGTATCCATGTCCTGAGAAATACCACTGAAAGGTATATTAAATATTGTTAAATAACCCATATTTTTCATTTTGTAAGATGTAAAATAAATATTCAAATTAATCCATAACTGACAAGCAGCAAACTGGAACCTCAACTGAAATCACACAGCATACACGTAGAGCTAAATATGACACCAAACCAGTGTCAAACATTAGACTCAAGCAAACTGAATCACATGTAGAGAATATTTCCACAAAGAAATGTTCACTTTGCATTGACTGTACACATCAAACATAGGGATAGGAATGCTATTATATGTACTGTATGCAAACTAATAGGGCAACATTAAGCCTTCTGACCTCAGTCATGGCAATAACTGTCATGAACTGGTTGATTATTAACCACTGTTAAAGTGCTTTGACTAGGTAAAAATTCAAGTCCAAATTAGTCCTCTATAAAGGAACTGAGAGGGAAGTGCAGGTTTCTATAACCACATGTCAGCTGCTCATGGCTTCCAGTCTAACCTCACCAGATGATCCATCACATAAAGCGAGGTCATTTCTTGTGAACCTGAGGGTAAAGTTGAGCGCCATTAGCGTCAGGCTGAGGAGCTGGTCTCTTCATTCGCTGCATGTGGACATCAAAAGGTAGGAGGAGAAGATGCTGCAAGAGGATTGTTGTTCAGTTGGACCTGAGCGTATTCTGATGAGTTATTCTGTAACCCCAGCTGGACTGTCTCACCATCTTTGTTCTGGAAAAAGCTGATATCTGCATAGTTCAGCTCCTATAAAAGAAAAAACAGAGGGAAAAATATTAGATAACTAAAGTATATATACTGTATATATAGTAATAACTAAAGATAATTAAAGTTCAGGAAATCTAATGATCTCTGAAATTCCATAAAATCTAACTTTACAGTTATATGACATTAGATAACATATCAACAAATACCTGATTAATATTGCCAAAATCAAGCCATAAACAAGACAAGCTATATTAAAATTTTATGTGGGGTTAAGACACACGTAGCCTTCAACTCCATTGTGTCAACTGAATGTCTCCTTCCTGGTTCAAAGTCTGATGTTGAGCACTGTGGTAAACACAGGTCCTAGATGAGTCTGAGAGGAAGCCTCTTTCAATCAACCTCAACAAACCTGATCACAGACTGACCTCTCATATATAAAAGCAAACTATAAAAAAAACTCATATTAAAGATTTTAGTATCTTATATTTCCATCAAATTCTGCTAACAGTGTGATTTTCATATTTCATGCAGATTCACTGTTTAATTATTACTCACTTCTTACTGCTATTACTACTACTGTTAATAATGTTAATGATGAATAAAGGCTGTGTGAACTGCAGAACTGTAGCATTTGACATTTCATGCTTCTAATACTAAACCAGGCATAATCTGTATTGCATTGTGCACTATATGTGATAAAATGATCTATTTTAATTATAACCTTTGATCATTAAATATATCCTGATTTATGTCTCATGACATGAACATAACTCCAAAGATGATTAATCCATCATCACTTCACTTCATCACAAATGTATTCAGATGCAAACATACATGTAAGCACAGCTATATGCAATTTGCAATGCGATACGCGCATACACTTTGGTAGGAGAACTGAGAATCATTTAGGTATCAGGAGTTTGGCATGTAAAACAGTTCCCCGATTACCTGCCTAACTTGATTTCTCTTAGTGACCTGGTTTCTACATGGTACATGCAAATGCACTGATGACTTTTACCTGACTTCCTGAGTATGCTGTGTTGATCTGGCCTCCACCTCCTTTAAAACATGAGAAATAAACAATGCTTAGAAGAATTCAATCATGGGAATAAATAAAACTCTATGAATATACAAACACAACACACACACACTTGTAATACATTTACCTGTTCTGGTGGTGGTGTTTCTATTAGAGGATGTTTTCATCCGGTTTCTGGTTAGAGAGGTAATGAGTCATTACCATGTAAATTTGACATTAGAGAGGCATTATCTGACTTTATCTGACTGCATTATGTATATTCAGTAACCAGGTACCAACCAAGAAACTAAGTAACTAAGCTAAGTATGTTTAATGTATAATGTTACATATAGTGTATAATGGTTAAAGTTCATTGGGGCTAAGCTTAAGTCAGATACAGTTACCACTGCACTCTCCAAAATCAACATTGAGAAAGAAAGAGAAATGTCTGACTAGTAATATTATGAAAGCTATTTTTCACTCACTTCTTTTTATACATATAGTACCCTCCAGCAGCCCCAACAACAACTATGACAAGTATAGCTATTATTATTCCAGCAATGGCCCCAGCTGAAAGACCTTCAGGTGATTTCCCTGGGATGCATGAAATGAAACAGAAGAAACCGTGTTGCATTAGTCATTTTGGAAACACAGCTGATAAGTGGTATTAACAGTATGTCATGGCAAATGCAAAATATTAATACATTAAAATGTATGCAGTATCACACCAACAATGATTACATGCAGTAAATGTTACGTAAGTAGAGCACAAAAGCATGGCCCTAAAATAAATAACATAATTCTTCTCAGCATTTCAAAACAAAACTAACACACATGTTGTTGGTACAGAAGAAGGAAATGCCAGCCACTTTTCACATGATTATTAATATTATGAGTGGTGACATCCAAAAGTATCATTATATTGTAATCTGCAGTGAATGCCAGCTTTATCAAGGGTGCAATTTTTTACTTCCTCCATCTACTGTCACCAAAAACTGAACTTCACCTTTTACAGTCAATACATGCACCACCGATGATGTTCTCCCAGTTATATTATTCATCGCTTGACAGGTGTAGTTGCCACTGTCAGAAAATTCAGCGATGTTTTTAGTGAACGCAGAAGAGTAGTGTATCTCTGTCCCATTCACTATCCAGGTGTAAGTAGCAGATGGTGTGGACTCAGCAGAGCAGGTTAATGTTAAGGTCTGTTTCTCTTCTATCTCACTTGGACCTGTGATTTGAACATTTTCTGGTCCATCTGGAAAAGAGAAAGTTGTAAAGTTCTTACAGCAGCACAAACAATAAAGAACATAAAGCTTGTTCAATAATTGACATCAAAATGTAAGATCTTGTGGCAGGCCTACAAACAAAACATATCAGTAGCACACTGTTATTTATGGCACTCATCTTTTTGAACAGTAACTGTACACTGTACAGTGTGTTACCTACAGTTTACAACCATGTCGTATCTCGCTTCCTCAGTGCTGATGGGGTTGCTGATTTCACAGGAATATTCTCCACTGTCTTTTTTATTCAGACTGCTAAAAGACAGCACTCTGTTCTTGTCGTGAAGTATTATGTTGTCAGCCAGAGTCAGATCTGAGCCGTCCTTCATCCACTTTCTGGTAAAGACAGAGCCAGCAGCATCACAGGTCAGGTTGACAGGGTTCCCATCAACTGGCAGGTTTGTTGATGATTTGACAGAAGCATCTGATATTCTCTCTGTTGGGCAAAAGATCATGGATTTAGTGTGAAAAATATGAAAACGGAAACAAAAATAACTGAGTTACTGAGGGCTGACTGAGTAAATAAATATAAAGAAGCTTGAGAACGGAGCAAACATTATAACTACTGCTCCATGAATCATGTATATAACATGCCAAGTGTCTGTCAGAGTTATTTTAATATTTACAGTTTTGAACAACCTATACCTCAGCCATTTCCTCTATATGAGTACTTAGATACAGTAGATAGTGGTCAGTAGTGTGTCAGTTCACACACTGAATAATGGAGAAGAAAACATTTTCATTAAAACCACACGATTCTTTAACAATTGACTCAAAACACTTGACAGATGCAAGACTCGTGACCTTTGCCATGTAATGTGCTTTCCATTTGATCATATGTCATTGTTTCATTTTTTGTCTTGCTGAAAACAATGCTATAAATGGGACTCATCATCAGTCAAGCTGTGGGCCAGAAAACCGAAACAATGAGCTGAAAGATACTAAAAGGGTCCACAGAGCTGAGGGGAACTGCAGGTGGTAAGTCTCTGTGGGTTCATCACTACAAGAGACCTTTCACATACAGGTAGTCATGTCATCCATTGTAAAAGAAATATTGATTATAGCTGAATTGGAGTTATGTTTTTGCATGGCCTTTTCTAATCACAACTTGTCCTGTGAGGTTAAGCAATCAAATGTTAAATTCAAATGTGTTTTAAGTTTTTATTTCAGTTGTTTTACTGCAATCAGAAGTGTTACACAAGTAATGTTTTTTTGTTATTTAACATTAAGGAGACCTGATTTGAGTGCACACAGATTATGCAGGTGGACACTTAAGTGCCATCTTTCAGACCCATATCACTACTATATCCACTAAACCTCTTAATTCAAACTTACCCAGTACAGACACAACTGACGGCTGAGATGTTTCATATCTCAGAGTTTTGTTGTTAAAGGCCTGACAGCTGTAGTTTCCACTGTGACTCGTCTGAATGTTCATCAGACTGAGCTCTGGTCCAGTATCAGGCAGCTGGTCTCCATTCAAAAACCAGTAAAACAGGGCAGAAGGTCTGGAGACAGCTGAGCAGGACAGGCTGATGTTTGACCCTTTCTCAAAGTATTCTTGTGTGGAAGATATTGTCAAATTAATGTTTTCTGGGCCATCTACAGTGTGCGGCATTTGGGGAGTAAAAAACAACAACAAAAATCACTACAAAGTAATGTTGGCAGCTTGAAGAAAAATGCTACATGACGTGCAGCTTAGCTCAGTATGAAGCCTCAGTACACCATCAACTGAAGCTCAAAGATGCAGCTTAGAAGCATGTATACAGTAAAGTGCAAGCTGCATGAATATAGTGCAAGATAAATATTATTCACACGTAGGTTAGTAACTCACAGCTGATGGAGAGGTCTACTGGATCACTGGAGCCATTGCTTACAGGATTGAACACACGACACCTAAATGGTCCCTGGTCATAGCGGGTCACATTAACTATAGTGAGATTGGCGCCTCCATCAGTGAGCTGAACTCTGTCACTGGCTGTAACCTCAGAGCTGCTGTTCAGCCAGAGGAAAGAGAGGAAGGATCCAGAGGCGGAGCAGGACAGACGGACAGAGCTGCTGAACTCCACCAAGTCTGTGGTGTTTGAAGTTAGCACAACATTGGCAACACGCGCTGTGGGTGAAAAACACAGTGGTTTGATACCTGCCACCTTTCTTGCCTAAGAACATTGTTCAGTGGAGGTGAGTGGGAATGAACCCAATTTTAATGATACTATGACGAGTAATAATGGGTAGATGTTTAAGGTTTGTATTTGAGTTGGACAAACATGTGTAGTCACGAGAATGTGGACTGGAGACTTGGTCTTGTCTGCTGTGAGTCTGTTTTGACCCGTTAAAATCCTACACCAATAAAACATAAATAAAACAGTGGACACGTGTGCTTTGCTTGTTAGAGTCATAACTCAGAGTGTGGCTGAATTAATAGAATCAACAAATTGTTTTTCCTATATATTCTGTGTGTATTTGAAGATAATACTTGCATCACTGCAGCCACCTGACTCATAGCATACATTATTTACGTTGTGGTTCCTACTTTTATTTACTCGTGATAAGAGAGATGAGTTTAGCTGTCCGACCCACTTTGCTAGTTTAATTATTTTATCTTATCCTATCCGATGTACTTGGTGTAATGCTTAACCAGTATCGGCTGACTGTACAGGTTTATCTTGCCTAATTATCCACAACCACATTCACCATATAAACACAAGAGTTAAAGGTTGGGTAGGCAGTATTGTTATGGCGTCATTGGCCAACAAATACACATTAACCGTGCAGCATATTGTAATTCAAGTGGTCTGAGAGCAAACCTTTACTTCAGCCTCTCCTCTCGGTTCTGTTTACAGGCTTCAGGAAATCTAGCCCGTGACGTGAGACTTTAGCCAATCACAGGTTATTTCATAGAGACGGTGCGTTTGTATTGGCTGTTCTCCAAATGCAGACGCACGTACACGTCCCTCCAGACGGTGAAAGCCTGATTTAATGGCAGAAAATCCTGCAACTTGTGATAAATTTCCAATACCTCCTTTGCCTGCAGCAACACGTCCCTCCACACGGAGCTTCATGCTCATTAGCTCAAGTTGTGGGTTTGGTGGGAGGGGCTTAGCGGAGTGATACGAGGCAGCAGAGAGAGGGGCAGAAGGTTTTGCTTAGGTTACACAGATTTAGCCTACCCCAGCTTCAAACTTGAAAGTAATTAGCCCAACAATCAGACTCAGAAGCAATTCATCATTAATCACTCCTGAAAAACTGAGATGTGAAAGGCAATATAGTCTGTGACCAGACTACATTACTGTAGATATACTGCAGTTATAGAAAATAATGTGCATTTACATAGTGATTGTGTTTAACTATGATTGTCCTCAATTTGTGTATCCGTTATATTTGCTTGCCACAACCTTTGCTGTGCTACTGGCCACTCCAGAAAGTAATTTGGTACGACCTTAAACATTTTTCATTCTGACTGTAATGTGCTTTCCATTTGATCAAATGTCATTGTTTCATTTTTTGTCTTGCTGAAAACAGCTGCCTGCTGCTGAAAACAATGCTATAAATGGGACTCATCATCAGTCAAGCTGTGGGCCAGAAAACCGAAACAATGAGCTGAAAGATACTAAAAGGGTCCACAGAGCTGAGGGGAACTGCAGGTGGTAAGTCTCTGTGGGTTCATCACTACAAGAGACCTTTCACATACAGGTAGTCATGTCATCCATTGTAAAAGAAATATTGATTATAGCTGAATTGGAGTTATGTTTTTGCATGGCCTTTTCTAATCACAACTTGTCCTGTGAGGTTAAGCAATCAAATGTTAAATTCAAATGTGTTTTAAGTTTTTATTTCAGTTGTTTTACTGCAATCAGAAGTGTTACACAAGTAATGTTTTTTTGTTATTTAACATTAAGGAGACCTTATTTGAGTGCACACAGATTATGCAGGTGGACACTTAAGTGCCATCTTTCAGACCCATATCACTACTATATCCACTAAACCTCTTAATTCAAACTTACCCAGTACAGACACAACTGACGGCTGAGATGTTTCATATCTCAGAGTTTTGTTGTTAAAGGCCTGACAGCTGTAGTTTCCACTGTGACTCGTCTGAATGTTCATCAGACTGAGCTCTGGTCCAGTATCAGGCAGCTGGTCTCCATTCAAAAACCAGTAAAACAGGGCAGAAGGTCTGGAGACAGCTGAGCAGGACAGGCTGATGTTTGACCCTTTCTCAAAGTATTCTTGTGTGGAAGATATTGTCAAATTAATGTTTTCTGGGCCAT
>VMKM01004861.1:0-11707 GCA_008360985.2 Macquaria ambigua | reverse complement strand
CAGTGGTTTTGTTTGTTTCTCTTGTAGTTTTACTTTTTACCATCTTCATGCAACAGGCTGATCCGGGTTCAGTTTGTTTGTTAGGCTCATTCAAGACTTCTCACAATAAACTCTTTTCTGAAACACACCTTTAATCTGTTAGGCTTCATCGACGTGAGGTGCACCTTTCATCTGCTGAATAATTATCAAGCACAAACAGCATACGGCCGTAAAATCAAAAAGTTGAATTCCTAAGGAGAGCCTGAGGGGACCTTTAAATACAGAACATTAATGTTAGGTGTTCTGTTGCCGTTTAGCCTCCATGGTGCTTATTAAACCCACTCACTCCTTCCTTTAAATAAATGTATGTAAACCAACTCCATGTTAATGGCGTACAATGGACTGTAATCAGAGTGCGTACCTTTATACCAGTTTGGGCAATAACCTTTTACTTTAAATCTTGTACTTTTTCTTGTAACGTTAAAGTGAATTGAGTTGAAGCTGTTTAACCTTCACTGTGTGCAGTTTATTTTCACATTCATCTGCTCTGATCATCACAGGTGTTGTTACCAGCAGGATATTGTGACACCACAACTAGCTGTAGTTTGAACACAGATGTATTTAATATGAATATACTCACATTATATTCAATATCGGTATCTTTCAGTAAAGCAGGACACATCTTGTGTCTCAGACAAACTTTAGAAATGTATCACTATTTTCATATATTTCTAGTCTTTTTAATGAGAGCAAGAGGAGATGAAACAATATACAAGTCACGTGAACGTCAAAATATACTTCATGTACTACAGTGTGACCTCCATGATCAGACCAGATAATCTTAGTGAGATGGAGCCAATTCATCATGTCGTTATAGATAACGTTATAAAATATAAAGAAATTGGCTCTCAGAGGAGGTGTGTGGCTCTTAAAAGAGCCGTTGTGTTTTATCAGGTCAGTTGGTTGTTGTTTAGCCTCCGAAGCCGTACAGGGTGCGGCCCTGCCTCTTCAGAGCGTACACCACGTCCATGGCGGTGACGGTCTTCCTCTTGGCGTGCTCGGTGTAGGTGACGGCGTCGCGGATCACGTTCTCCAGGAACACCTTGAGCACACCGCGGGTCTCCTCGTAGATCAGACCGGAGATACGCTTCACTCCGCCGCGGCGAGCCAGACGGCGGATGGCGGGTTTGGTGATCCCCTGGATGTTATCGCGGAGCACTTTACGGTGACGCTTTGCGCCTCCTTTACCGAGTCCTTTGCCTCCTTTTCCGCGCCCACTCATCTTGTCAGTCTAGTTTATTCTGAAGAAAAAACTGGTAGCTAACTGGTCCAGAGCGGCGCTACTTAAATGCAGTCTGCGGACGTAGTTGAAGACTAACGGCTCGTCCTCTGCTGGGCGGGAACTTTTATTTTCAAGCTAGAGACTGTGAGCCGCCGCATTTCCGGATAAGAAAAAAATCCTTCAAAATAAAAGCAGCAACATTGATACTGGCAGTTCTACTGGCCTCTCGAGTCCTTTGTGTTTTAATTCATGTAGTTAAAGTCTATTACACCAGATTCAACTAGGATGTTGACATTTTATTTTAGTATGGTGCCTTCTGTTTAGGGTTGTGCAGTTGGATATTAATAACAGGGGTTGGAGCCAGTCCATTTAGTCTGTTTGGATTTTTGGATGTGAAATTCACATCCACAAGGTTCTGTGCTTGGACCAATTCTATTTACCTTGTATATGCTTCCTTTGGGCAATATTATTAGGAAGCACTCCATAAATTTTCATTGTTATGCAGATGATACCCAATTATATTTATCGATCAAGCCAGATGAAACTAATCAATTAGCTAAACTTCAAGCATGCCTGAAGGACATAAAACCCTGGATGACCTGCAATTTTCAGATGTTAAACTCAGACAAAACCGAAGTTATTGTACTTGGTCCCGAACACCTTCAAAACACATTATCTAAAGATATAGTTTCTCTAGACGGCATTGCCCTGGCCTCTCCAGCTTACACCGTCAATGTAAGGGAATCTTGAGTTATCTTTGATCAGGATATGTCTTAACTCCCACATAAAACAAACTTCAAGAACTGCCTTTTTCATTTAATACGTAATATTGCAAAATCAGGCACATCCTGTCTCAAACAGATGCAGAAAACTAGTCCATGCATTTAGAGCCACGCCTAGGCTGATTATTGCAACTTCTTACTATCAGGCTGCCCCAATAAGTTCCCTTTAAGACTTCCAGCTGATCCAGAATGCTGCGCACGCCTATCGAATAAGAACCAGGAAAAAGAGATCATATTTCTCCAATATTAGCTTCTCTACACTGGCTCTCTGTAAAATCCAGGATAGAATTTAAAATCCTTCTCCTTACCTTCAAAGCCCTTAATGGTCAGGCACCATCATATCTTAAAGAGCTCATAGTACCCTATTACCCCACTAGAGCACTGCACTCCCAGAATGCAGGGTTCCTTGTGGTTCCTAGAGTCTCTAAAAGTAGAATGGGAGCCAGAGTCTTCAGCTATCAAGCTCCTCTCCTGTGGAACCAGATCCCAGTTTGTGTTCGGGAGGTGGACAACCTCCTCACATTTAAGAGTAGGCTGAAGACTTTCCTCTTTGATAAAGCTTATAGTAGGGCTGACTCAGGGGAGCCCTGAGCCACCCCTTAGTTATGCTGCTATAGGCCTAGACTGCCGGGAGACTTCCCATGATGCACTGAGCTCCTCTCTCCTCCTCTTCCTCTCCATCTGTACGCCCTCATATCCCATCAATGCTTGTTACTAATTCAACTTCTTCCCATAGTTGTGTGCTTTCTCTCCTCTTTCTCTCTCCTTCTGTTGCTTTCTGCAGGTGTTTCTGCCTCCGGAGCTGTAGAGTCTGGATCTGTGGTTGCACCTGCTGCCCCCGTGCTCCTCCTCTGCACCCGCTGCTGCAGTTGCTGTTATTGCTCTTATTATTAGTATTGCTATTATTATATTGCTATTAGTATTATTTTTATTAATATTAACATCAATACCATTACCACAACTATTACTTTAAATCTCTATGTTGAACTGTATTGTGCTGCTGTATGTTCTCTTTCCTCCTGCCCCCCCCCCCTTCAACCCAACCGGTCGAGGCAGATGACCGCCCACCCAGAGCCTGGTTCTGGTTCTGGTTCTGCTCGAGGTTTCTACCTGTTAAAGGGAGTTTTTCCTTGCCACTGTCTCCTGGTGCTGCTCATGGTGGGAAATGTTGGGTCTCTGTAAATATAAAGAGTCGGTCTAGACCTGCTCTATATGAAAAAGTGCCCTGAGATAACTTTGTTATGATATGATGCTATATAAATAAAACTGAATTGAATTGAATAGAAGTTTAAATTGAATAGTTTACAGTTAAGATGGGTTCTGGTCAACAGTAAGTGCACAGCCATTGATAGGTGGTTTTGATGATTAAGTATTTGATCCTGTCCATGACGCTGGTGTTTCTGTATACTCAGTTTAAAAAGTTAAAAGCATTTGCAAGGACTTGATCTTCATTCAGTTCCTTATATTATTAATATTTTGTTATCTTCACAAACACCTCATAGGCTCCCCATTTGTTTTGGTTTGGTTAAAATTACATATTTCTAATGTCACGCAGCACAGAACGAAACATGTTTAAAAAGACTTCTGTGTAAATAAATAAAACTCAGCTTAAACATGAAGAGTTTACTCTGAAGAGTTAAAGATGAATATTAGAATATGTAAATAACTGTGATTTTAGCACCAAAACAAACTGCTCAGAAAGTGTATGTACCTTTACACAAAAGCTGATGTTTCAGTGCACTCAAGTAAAGCACCAGTTTCTTGAAAGCCACTTTCCATCTACTATATTTACTGAGTAGACATTAGATTTAGTCAGTCATGAATAATACTTGCTGCTGACTCCTGGACCGGCACTGACTCATCCAGATTCAGAACCACAGCTCACTCAGGACGAGGCCTGGATTTATTTTGACATTACATGTGAAATTTGGCAAACACACACTGCAGCGTACAGCAAGTGTAGTCAGCCAATCAAAACCTTTTAGTCGAGTCAAATCAATTAGAAATGAACCAAAACTTTTTGACCAGAAAGCAGGTTTAAGCAACCCTGAAGCATCATTCACCAGACTAAGTTGCTGGATGATTAAATGTTGGAATCTTACTGTAATATTACACATCACATTTTTTAAAATATGTATTCAGCTGTAACCTGACAGGGACAAAACGTAGATGGTAGCAAGTGAAGACAAAATACAAAAATAATTATCAAATAAGACAAATTTTATTGGAATTACTGATTAAACCTTAATATATTGTATTTTACTTGCATATGTTAATAAACAAATGAACTAAAAACACAAAAAATAAATGTAGTGGAGTTAAAAGATCAATATTTTTCTTATATAACATGCAAGCTCCTACGACTTTTATGGCACATATGGGATTAACACTTAATATCAGCCAGGTGTTGTAGTGCTTTAGCATCAGCCTTGAGGAACCGCTATATGTTCTGCAGACCACTAGATGTCGCTGTGCTGCTGCGTTTGAAGCCCCTGAGACTCAGACTTCACCATTTGACACATTTGGACCTCCGACCTTTTAACTGGTCCTTTGACATCTTATGTCTGTTTTACATGATGCAAACACTAACATTTAAGTAAGAACCTATAAAATTTCAGTTACTTTGTTCAGTGGTGTTTTCACGTGGTTCTTTGAGATGATAGATTTACTTTCAGTGATGCTGTGAGAAATTGCTTAAGATAAATGCACCTCAAGATCATCTCTGCTGCCGTTCACAGGGTTAACTCGAGCATAAATAAATGTGTACGATTATATTTTATTGGGAATTTGCTCTTTGAGAAGAAGTGGGTGGCTCTTAAAAGAGCCGTTGGGGTGGTGGTCGTTGGAGCTTTACTTGTTCTTCACGGCCTTCTCGGTCTTCTTGGGCAGCAGGACGGCCTGGATGTTGGGCAGCACGCCGCCCTGAGCGATGGTGACGCCGCCGAGCAGTTTGTTCAACTCCTCGTCGTTGCGGACGGCCAGCTGCAGGTGGCGGGGGATGATCCTGGTCTTCTTGTTATCTCTGGCGGCGTTGCCAGCCAACTCCAGGATCTCAGCGGTGAGGTACTCCAGCACTGCCGCCAAGTAGACGGGGGCTCCGGCACCAACACGTTCTGCGTAGTTGCCTTTTCTCAGCAGCCTGTGGACACGACCCACAGGGAACTGAAGTCCAGCGCGGGATGAGCGGGTCTTGGCCTTCGCTCTGGCCTTACCGGCACCGGTCTTACCTCTTCCAGACATTTTCACACGTAAAGTTTAATTTAGATTTCTGAAAACAGAATGACGTTACGAGGGAAAAGTCCGGTTTATATAGCTACTATCTGGCCGTTCATTGGTCAGGTACAGCTGCAGTATGATCACCCAATCAGAAAAGTCTACGTCACGTTACTAAAAGTACGAAACTTCCGCCCTACAGTATCTGGGACTTACAAAATAAGACTCCTAATATTTTTCTTTCTTTATACATATTAGTGTCATTTATATTTGATGTATTTGTGCCGCTATTGTTTACCTGAATGTTTGTATATTATCATTTTGTTAATAAAGTACTAATAAAAAAATCGAGTCACAGATCAAAAAACAAAACAAAAACCCAATGAATTCAGTTTATTTACATACACACAACCAGAAAATGTATAGTGTAATAAAATAATTTAAAAAAGTGAAATTGAATGGAGGAAATTTAAAGAAGAAAAATGTGCTTACAGTTAAACACATAATAAAACAATAATAATTAACACATCATGAAACTGAAAGATGGATAATGTTTCAAATATGAATTTTAATGAAGATTAAGAGCTGGCTTTAAAGACATATTTATCCTGTGCATTAAACAATTTAAATTCCCAAAAGTGAAATGGAATTGAACTTGAGCTGAATTGATCATATTAAATCTGTTCTTGTTGTAAACTGGATATTGATCCGATGTGAGGGACTGAGATGATAAAGCAGTTTGTCACGTGACCTGTATGTAAATTAGATTTTGAACTAGTATCCTACACACTTCATAGTCTCATTAAGATTATTTATATTTAGGAAACACAGGTGTCCCATGACATGTTCACGTCAGATCATACACATGTCAGTACAACACACTGTATTCACATCATACAGCTGTTTATTCTGTATATAGTCTTACTATTAGCATTACTTGTACTTACACCTGCACTGCCTACTGTAACTGTACATATTCGTATTCATATCCACCTCTTACTGTTTGTGTGTGTATTGTTTATGTACATACTGGTTAGATACTAGTTAAACTGCATTTCATTGTCAGTACTTAAACTTACATGTGCAATGACAAAGTTGAATGCAATCTAATGACGGAGAGCAGCATGAATCTCAAATATCAGTGACTTCAGTGACACAATTAGCTGAACTTGCACATCCACTGCAGCGATTATCAATGTGCTGAGGCAAGTAAAAGCTTCCTGACATTGTTTTGATAATGAAGTGGCACTTGTATAAGGGGTGCTTATGCTTTTTGGACTGCGTATCTTTGATTTCTGGCTTTCTGCAGAGCTTTCTTCTCACCAGGGTTAGAAATCATTAATATATTCTCATATAGTAAGAGTCATCTTTGATATCTTGTTTTTTGTAACAGTAACTACATATCACACATCACTCACACTACAACCAAATAAAGACTGTATTGAGGAAACGTGCTCTTTTGGTGGATCTGGGTGGCTCTTAAAAGAGCCGTTGGAGATGAAGATCAGGTTTGGGGGTTTACTTCTTGGTGGTTTTCTTGGCTGCAGGCTTCTTGGCTTTGGCAGCTTTGGGTTTAACAACCTTCTTGGCTGCTTTCTTGGGTGTAGCCGCCTTCTTGGGTGTAGCCGCTTTCTTGGGTGTAGCCGCCTTCTTGGCCACCTTCTTCTTCGGGCTCTTTGTCACCTTCTTCACGGACTGCTTCTTGGCTGCCGCGGGCTTCTTCGCCTTCTTGGGGGTTGACTTGGCCGCTGCTTTGGCCTTCTTGGCGGCTGCCGGCTGCTTGGCAGCGGGCTTCTTCGCTGCCGGCTTCTTGACGGCTTTCTTCGCTTCCTTCTTGGGCTTCTCGGCGGCCTTGCACGCCTTGAAGGATCCGGACGCGCCGGTTCCCTTGGTCTGAACCAGAGCCCCCTTCACCACCAGGTTCTTCACAGCGCGTTTAATGTGGACGGCGTTGTGGTCCACGTCGTAGCCTTCGGCGGCCAGCGCCTTCTTCAGAGCGACGAAAGAGAGGCCTTTACGGTCCTTGGAGGCGGACACGGCTTTCAACACGAGCTCGCTGGCGCCGGGTCCAGACTTCTTGCTCGGCTTGGCGGCCTTCTTCTTCGCTGCTTTGGCCGGAGCGGCCGGGGCGGCGGGTGCAGCTGGAGCTTCTTCTGCCATCGTTCTGTCGGATAGCTTCTCTGGAGGAGTCCGGTGAGAATGATGGAGAACTCCCAGCAAAGACAGGCACTTAAACACACCATGAGGACCGTGGAGACTCAACCCAGCCCGCCGCTCACCGCTGCGGCAGGAATACGGGGCCACTTGTGTTTTCTCCTCACCGATAAAGGGAGAAAATACACACCTGGAGGAACAACTAAAGGGTCACACTGGATCCAAGTGACAGCGGAGCAGTGTCTCTTCGTGTGTACGGCGAATAAAGCGTCGGACTCTTCTGTATTCTGATCGGGAAGCCTTTAAACCTCCCCCAACTACCGCCGTGTGAGCCGTGTCTCCGGGACTTTTCCCTATAATTTCTCTCCTAAATGCTTTAAAATCCACCACAAACCCACTAAAAGCAGTCACATGGTGACAGGACAAGTTTGTTTAAAGACCCAAAGTAAAATCAGTCAGCTCTGGCGGTTCATTTCCTATTACACTGAGCTTAGTTTGGTACCTGCAAACACACTCAGAAGTTAGTTGGGACTTCACCCTTGCTGTGGCAGACAGTCGCTGTGCGCATCGTTTGTTTTATTCTGCTTCACAGTTCGCTTCCACTAAAGACAATCCACAACTGTTTCTCAGTCACTAAAGCAAACGCGCAAAAAATGTACATTTCATTTGACTTATTCTTCACTTTGGGAAGATCTGATCATCTGTTGTACTGCAGCAAACCAACGAGCTGCTCATGTGGCCCGAGGCCTGAATTACAGTCAGCTGGAGTGAATAAAACATTTAAATACTTACTATGACAACACATCCAGTGTCTGTGTATTGCTTTATTGTTCATCATATATTTAGTAGTAGTGGTATTATTTGTAGTAGTAGTAGTAGTGGTAGTGGTGGTGGTGGTGGTATTATTTGTAGCAGTAGCAGCAGCAGCAGTAATAGTACTAGTAGTAGTAGTGGTATTATTTGTAGTAGTAGTAGTAGTGGTAGTGGTGGTGGTGGTGGTATTATTTGTAGCAGTAGCAGCAGCAGCAGTAATAGTACTAGTAGTAGTAGTATTATTTATTATTATGGTAGTATGTAGTAGTAGTGGTAGTGGTAGTGGTGGTGGTGGTGGTATTATTTGTAGCAATGGCAGCAGCAGCAGCTTGATAGCAAAATACTAGTAGTATTAGTGGTATTATTTGTAGTAGTAGTAGTAGTAGTAGTAGTAGTGGTAGTGGTGGTGGTGGTGAGGTGGTATTGTTGTAGCAGTGCTTGGCAGCAGCAGTATGGTGAAGTGGTGGTGGTGGTATTATTGTGGTGGTGGAGTAATGTGAGTAGTGGTAGTGGTGGTGTGAGTGATATTTGTAGTAGTAGTAGTAGTAGTGTGAGTGGTGGGGTGGTGGTGGTGTGTGTGTAGCAGAGAGAGTAGCAGCAGCAGTAGTACTAGTAGTAGTAAGTGGTGTTATTTGTATTAGTGATGATAGTAGTGGTAGTGGTGGTGGTGGTGGTATTATTTGTAGCAGTAGCAGCAGCAGCAGTAATAGTACTAGTAGTAGTAGTGGTATTATTTGTAGTAGTAGTAGTAGTAGTAGTAGTAGTGGTAGTGGTGGTGGTGGTGGTATTATTTGTAGCAGTAGCAGCAGCAGCAGTATCTTTACATAAACAAACATAAGATGTGTGTGTGTGTGTGTGTGTGTGTATATATATATTTTATATTTTGTCTGCAGATTGTGTCTTTCACACGTCATCAGCAGTAACATAACTAGGACAAAAGTTTATCTCCAGCTGGTTCTGAGAAACTGGTTAATGCATGTTTTAATCTTACATGAGTTGGACTGCTGTGATGCTCTCTTTACTTGATCACACAAACAAACTGGAAAGCTCAAACTGATTCAGCAGCCACATTAAAATATTATAATGAAATCACTTCATGTGTTCCCAGCACAGGACAAACTGTGAAAAGTCTAATAATCTTACCAACGTTGCTGACCTAGAATCCAATCAGACCTCTCAGGTCATCAGGTAGATAAAATAACAATAGAATATCTACTTGTGACTATTAATCACAGGCTATTGGTTTGCAAATATTGCACACCAAATACATATAGTATGTATTATATTTCACAATATATATATTTTTATTACTATAATTAATATTCATTATAAATTCTAGTATACTATACCCATAGCCTCATTATATTTTACTTTAATGTACATTATGTTATACTATATCTCTACATCTCACCTTATATTATACTCTATATCCCATATGATATCATACTGTATGTATACAGCGGGTAAAATAAGTATTGAACACATCAACATTTTTCTCAGTAAATATATTTGTAAGGGGGCTATTGTAATGAAATTTTCACCAAATGTCAGCAACAACCCATGCAATCCACACATGCGAAGAAATCAAACCATAGATGTCCATAAATTCAGTTATGTGTAATAATGTGAAATGACACAGGGAAAAAGTATTGAACACATGAAGAAAGGGAGGTGCAAAAAGGCATGGAAAGCCAAGACACCAGCTGAAATCTATCAGTAATTAGAAAGCAATCCTGCCCCTTGTCAGTGCAAATTAATATCAGCTGGTTCAGTCCCAACTGATGGCCTATAAAAGGTGTCTCATTACCAAGGTGTCACACAAGAAACATCGCATGATGGGTAAAAGCAAAGAGCTCTCTCAAGACCCTCACAACCCTATTGTTGCAAAACATACTGATGGCGTTGGTTACAGATTTCTAAACTTCTGAATGTTCCAGTGAGCGCTGGTGGGGCCATAATCCAGAAGTGGAAAGAACATAATTTCACCATAAACCGGCCACGACCAGGTGCTCCTCGCAAGATGTCTGACAGAGGAGTGAAAAGAATTATCAGAAGAGTTGTCCAAGAGCCACGGACCACTTGTGGAGAGCTTCAGAAAGACCTGGAATTAGCAGGTACAATTGTTTCAAAGAAAACAATAAGTAATGCACTCAACCGCCATGGCCTGTATGCACGCTCGCCACGCAAGACTCCACTGCTGTAGAAAAAGCATGTTGAAGCTCGTTTAAAGTTTGCTGCACAACATTTGGACAAGCCTGTGAAATACTGGGAGAATATGGTCTGGTCAGATGAGACCAAAACTGAACTCTTTGGATGCCATAATACACACCATGTTTGGAGGACAAATGGCACTGCACATCACCCCAAAAACACCATACCAACAGTGAAGTTTGGAGGTGGGAACATCATGGTGTGGGGCTGTTTTTCAGCATACGGTACTGGCATACTTCATATAATTGAAGGAAGGATGAATGGAAAAATGTACCGAGACATTCTTGATAAAAAATCTGCTGCCATCTACCAGGATGCTGAAGATGAAACGAGGGTGGACATTTCAGTTACCAACATCTGGTGTAAATTTCACGTCAATAGCACCTTTTAGAAATATATTTACTGAGAAAAATGGTGATGTGTTCAATACTTATTTTTCCTGCTGTATGTATATATTTATTCGTGTGTGTGTGTGTGTGTGTGTGTGTGTGTGTGTATATAATGTTATACTGTTTACTACATAAAGTACTACAGCATATTTCTATATTAATACAGACATCTAATTACTTATATTATTCTGGTGTTCACTGTTATAGTTGATGGTTACATGTACTTAACCACACCACTATGTCAAAGTACTGCAGTATCAGTTTGTGGGTACTGCATGTGTACTGCGTACATTGTAAAGTTTAATTGCTCTTGTATAGTTTGTATTTTGATTGTTTTCTTATTTATTTTAAATACTTCCTAATAAGTGTGTGTGTGATAATAAATTGTGATAATTAAACACATTTATAGACAATTACAACAGTAAATTCCCAAAGGAAATGGAGTCACATAAGGGAGTTATATGACCACAAAAACTAGAAAAGACTTTGAAATTCACAGCTATAATGAATACTGCACAATGTAAATAATTCATATTAAAACCCAGCATGTTGTAAATACACTCAGTGCTTGAGGTACACCCAGTGGTGTGATGTAAGTAAGTACATTTACTCAAGTACTGTACTTAAGTACACATTGGAGGTACTTGTACTTTACCTGAGTCTTTTCTTTTCATCACAGTTTCTATTTGTTCTTTTTCTATCTAAGCCTGCTTTTACATGAATGATGAGGAAGAATCATCTGATGAGATCAGACAGAACATTTACTGCTGTAATACTCAACACTACACTGTTACTGAGTACACTCACACTGTTACTGAGTACACTCACGCTGTTACTGAGTACACTCACACAGTTACTGAGTACACTCACACTGTTACTGAGTA
>VMKM01004860.1:0-11714 GCA_008360985.2 Macquaria ambigua | reverse complement strand
GGCAGGTTGTGAAGAACAGGTAGGTAGGACAGGTGAAACAGGTAATGTATGTGGTGAACAGGCTGAGGATGCTGAGATGGTGGAGGAGGAGGCAGCATGGAAACCTACTCCACGCAAATGTAGGAGTAAGGCTAAAAGTGTGTGTAGTGAGGCAAAAGCAGGCAGAGTGAGTGCAGACAAACTGACAGGTAAGAAGCAGGTGCAGTCGGACTGCAGTGACAGTGAGGAGTGTGTGTCTGATAGCAGTGATGTGTCCCTAGTTAAACTGACTGGTAGAAACAAAAAACATGAAAGGAGTTAAACTGGAAACTTATTTTCCTGATAAAGAGGGTTTTTACACCTCAGCCAGATTCCACATGAGAAATAAGGAGGAATCAGCGCTCACTGACCAGGAAGTCTTTAGACTGAAGAAACTTGTATTCAAAGTTAAAAGACAACTGAACAGTGATGATGGAAAAAGCTCGAATTTGCATTTTATTTAAGTTATTGGTTGTTTTTAATTTTGCTTTTAATATCTCACTCTGTATGGACATTTTTAGAGTGGGAAGTTTGAACGTAAATGGAAAAGAAAAGAGAAATAGTGTATGAAACAGCAAGAATGAAGCACATTGATGTACTTTTCTTACAAGAAACACACAGTGACATAAGTAATGAGGCAGACTGGAACAGAGAATGGGAAGGGGAAGTGATTTTAAGCCACAGCACAACACTCAGTGGAGGAGTGGGCTTCCTGTTCTCCAGAACTTTCACTCCAGCTTCTCTGGAGGTCGAGCATGTCGTAGAGGGGAGGTTTCTTTTAGCCAAGGCTCGTTTTGATCATTTCACTGTTGTTTTTATCAATATCTATGCTCCAACCAACGGTGCAGAGAGGAAGATGTTCTTAGAGAAAATTAGTGACAAATTGAATGATTGTGGTTCGGAGGATGTTTTATTCCTGGGTGGGGATTTTAACTGTACTGAGAATGAGTTTTTAGACCGTAACCATGCAG
Source organism: Macquaria ambigua (assembly GCA_008360985.2). Taxonomy (NCBI): domain Eukaryota; kingdom Metazoa; phylum Chordata; class Actinopteri; order Centrarchiformes; family Percichthyidae; genus Macquaria; species Macquaria ambigua. The sequence goes on along the minus strand of VMKM01004860.1, from coordinate 10,725 downwards.
AGCCTCATCCGGCCTCTCAGCACGCTCTGAGGAGGCTGGTTCGTTCTCATGGCCTGGTGGATGTGTGGAGAAGGATGCACGCAGACTCCAGACAGTACACATGGTCCCACCTCAGAGAGGATAGGATCTCCTTCGCCCGACTCGACCGCTTTTATTGTTTTAAACACCAGTTTAATATTTTTAAAATGTGCAACATTATGCCAGCTGGCTTCACGGATCATTCTCTGCTTTTATGTAATGTTTTTATCAGAAACATTTTGCCTAAAAGTGCATACTGGCATTTTAATTAAGTGTTAACCTTTGATAAGAGTTTTAGGGATGCTCTTAGTTATTTCTGGACTGCTTTTAGACAGAGGAAACATGATTTTACCTGTCTGAGGCAGTGGTGGGACCATGGAAAGACCGAAATTAGACTCTTGTGTCAGCAGAATACTTTCAATGTTACACGAGACATCACCAGATCTATGAAAGATCTGGAGACTGATATTGTGGAACTAGAAACAATGATTGAGTCCACAGGAAATCGAGGATACATTAAAATCCTCTAATCTAAAAAAATGGCTTTAGCCAACCTGCTGGACACTGAAGTACAGGGTGCACTGGTCAGGTCCCGAGTCCAGAACATCACAGAGATGGATGCTCCCTCTAGCTTCTTCTTTGGCCTGGAGAAAAAACAGGGACAGAAGAAAGTAATCCACTCTCTCCTCTCTGACACAGGGCAAGAGATAACTGAACCTGGCCAAATAAGAAGGCGAGCTGTTGAGTTCTACTCCTCTCTCTACACCAGTGAGTACGAGGAGGATGACTCACTGTTTGAGGGGTTCTGCAGTGAACTGCCTCAGGTCTCTGAGGAGACCAACTCTCAGTTGGAGAGGCCTCTGCAGATGCAGGAGCTCCATGCCGCGCTGCAGAGCATGCAGGGACGGCGGGCTCCGGGCATTGACGGCCTGACTGTTGAATTTTACAAAGCTTTCTGGGACATTTTAGCAAATGATCTTTTAGATGTTTTTAATGAAAGTCTGGCCTCAGGTTCACTGCCACTGTCCTGCCGCAGAGCCGCTATCGCCCTCTTGCCAAAGAAGGGTAACCTGCAGGACATTAAGAATTGGCGCCCTGTGTCTCTCCTCTGCACGGATTACAAAATTCTGTCCAAGGCCTTAGCCAACAGGCTGAGAGAAGCTATGGAGCAGGTCATCCATCGGGACCAGACGTACTGTGTACCCGGCAGGTCCATGGTAGATAATATCTACCTAATTCGAGATGTTTTGGAGGTCGCCAGCTTATTGGGTATAAACACTGGTCTAATTTCTCTAGATCAGGAAAAGGCTTTTGACCGGGTTGAACACCAGTACCTGTGGAAAACTCTAGCTCCTTTTGGGTTCAGCCCAGGTTTCATAGCCAAGATCCGGGTTTTGTACTGTGACATTGGGAGTGTACTGAAAATTAATGGTCTGAGTGCTCCTTTTAGTGTTCAGTGTTCAGAGGGGGGTCAGGCAGGGATGTCCTTTGTCTGGCATGTTATACTCTCTGGCCATTTAACCTTTACTGCACAAACTGAGAAAAGATCTGGGTGGTGTCCGTTTCCCCGGCTGTGACGGATCTTTTAAGTTGTCGGCCTACGCCGATGACGTTATTGTTTTAGTTAACAAACAGACATTGATCTTTTAGTGAGTGCTTGTTAGGATGGCCGTATAACGGCTGGACTTAAACAGTAGGAGACTTGAGGCCGAGGTGAGGTGCATACCAACCAGGTGTTTATTTCACCCACAATAAATACATCCACGAACATACATCTTCACATAAAAAATACTGTGGACCACAGGACGCATGTGGTCCTGCCAGCCGCTGTGCTTGATGGAAAGTGGCAGCCTTATATAGCCTGCCGCTGGCTACGCCCTCGACCACCACCACAGTATAGGGACCCCAATCCCTCCTCGGACATCAAAAAATACAAAAACACACACACACTACATTAAAACACATGTACACCACACTACTGTCAGATAGTGTATATCATCTTCCTGCATATTCCTCATTAAAACACCACCACAGAAACTGAAACAGCAGATTAAAGTTCTTCCCCACCCCTACACTAATTACCACATGGTATCTCCTGGAACCTTCAAATTGGCGCTCAGATACCCTGGGGACTCTTTTACCCGAACACCCTGAAGAGGAGACACAACAGAGGTGAGTGACCCGAACACAATGCACACCATACCACTGCACACTTAACAGTGAACAGTAAATTTCATCCATAGCTTTGGCCAATGTACTACCCCATAAGCAGATTAATGCTAAGGTACAACTAGCCACACTAAATGTCTTGTCTTCCCAGGGCCAGCCTTCAATCCTGTCCAGCTGCGAGGCAACCACACTATCTGCAACACACATCACAATTTCAATAAAAGCCTTCAATCATTCCGGTGTGTGTTGTGTATTTATTTCTTGTACCCAGAACTATACACATTGTGCTACCAATACTAGTAATGAAGAGGACCTTCATTACAGTGCTGTTAATCAGTTTGGTTTTATATCTGCTGCAAAAGTGAATTGGATGAAGAGTGAGGCTGTCATGGTGGGAGAGAGGTTGGGGGATCGATCGGCTTAGTCTACCTGGAGGTCTTGTGTGGAAAAAAGGAGGGCTAAAGTATCTAGGAGTCTTTTTAGGCGATGAGCAGTTTTTACAGAAAAACTGGGAGAATGTTCTAGAAAAGGTCAAGGGGCGTCTCAACAAATGGAAGTGGCTTTTACCAAAAATGTCGTATGGAGGACGCGTTCTTGTCATAAATAATTTGGTTTCCTCTGCTTTGTGGCACCGGCTGACTTGTGTCGATCCTCGAGCTTCTCTCCTGTCTCACATCCAAAGAGTTTTTTAGTTGATTTTTTGTGGGATAAGCTGCATTGGGTTCCTCAGAGTGTTTTGTTTTTACCTAAGGAGGAAGGTGGTCAGGGGCCGGTCCATCTAGCCAGCAGAGGCGCTGCTTTCCGCCTTCAGCTTGTACAGAGGTTTCTCTTTGGGCCTGCAGACCTGGTGTGGAGACCCTTGTCCAGCCGTATTCTGCAGAGGGTCGGTGGACTGGGGCTGAGCTCATCACTGTTTTTAATGGACTGTAAGAAGATGAACAGTTTGTCCCTGCCAGGTTTTTACCGCAGCGTGTTCACAGTGTGGACTGGAGCAGACGGACTCTCTGCACTGGCTACTTAAAGAGCCGGTGGTGTTTGGAGGACGTCTGGACACTCCTGTATGGGCTGGACCTTCTCTGTCCAAACTGTTCCTCGTTGCCAAGGTCTGCACTCTTGGGCAGGTGGTAGAGCTGACTGGACCCCGGTTGGACGATCCTGCGGGTCTGGCTGTTCGTCTGGGAGTCAAGTCTACGCGCCTAATAGCCCAGTTGCTGGAGCACTGGAAGCAGCGGCTGTCAGGACATGAACGCTTTCTATTAACTGGGTGTAGCGATGGATTACTGACACCAAACACCACTGACTCTCATCCTGCCATCAGGCTGTTTCCTGATTTTAAAAACTGTTCTGGGATTTTATTGAACTGTGAAGGTGCGTCTCTGGACAGTGCCTCAGGAAAGACTCTGTACAGACTGGTGGTAAAGACTCTGAACCAGAGCACACTGAGTGGACGCACTGACACCCCATGGAGGACTCATCTGGAGTTACAACCTAGCTTCAGACCAGCCTGGACTTCTCTGTACAAGCCTCCTCTGACAAAGAAACATGCAGACCTACAGTGGAGGATCCTGCATGGTATCGTGGCAGTGAACTCTTTTATCTCTGTGATCAATGTCTCTGTAGAAGACAAATGTCCTTTCTGTGGTCAGAGGGAAACAGTGTTTCACTGTTTTTTAGAGTGCACTCGCCTGACACAACTGTTTGATCTGCTGACGGTTCTTTTCAGTGCTTTTGGGGAAGTTTTTACTAAGCAGGTTTTTATTTGTGGGTTTAAATACACCCGTCACCAAAAACATAAAGGCCAGCTTCTGAATTTCCTCATAGGGCAAGGGAAGATGGCGGTGTACGGGAGTAGGAAGAAGAAGGTGGACCAATCTGTCTTGGTTGGTGTAAAGCTTCTGTTTGTGAACATGTTGAAATCCAGACTGTTGCTAGAGTTCAGTTTTTATAAAGCTGTTCAGGACCTGGATGAGTTCCAGTCAGTTTGGGGTTATGGTGGAGTTCCGTGCTCGGTAGTGGAGGTGAATCTCACTTTGGGACGTGTGTTGATGTGAATGTATTGACAGGTTTTTTTGTTGTTTTTGGGTGTGAATGTTGTAATATGGGTTTTGTAAAGTTTGTCTAACTGTAAATAAAGGTGTTTTCAAAACTCTTCACACTCTCTCTCTCTCTCTCTCTCTCTCTCTCTGTCTCTGTCTCTGTCTTTCTGTCCTGTACAGAGCCAATCACAATCCAGCCAATCTGACGCAGGTACCACACAGACAGGCTTCCCATTGGCTGTGGGGGGCGTGTCTGGGGCGGGGCTTCTGGACCGTGAAATTGACAGGTGAATGATTGGCAGCTGATTTTGGAATAAAACAAAACAAGAAACTGAAATAAAACGCAGAATGAAGTTTCTGTGTGATGAGTCACAGTGAAATCTGTAGTTCAGTGAAGTATTTTTACTACATTTCAGCTCTGACTGTGTTTCAGGGAAGTTTGATGAATGTGGCGTCACGTCTGCAGCTTCTACACACCTGACGCTTCAGCTGCTTTCATTGTTTACATACAAACAGCTGATGTCCTGCAGCTCTCACATGCAAACACCTTCAGTTCCCTCAGAGAATTAGGGAATTCAATTTTGCAATTTTATCTAATTTATTTTATTGCTGTCTGTCTGATTCTGCGTGTTTATTAATAAGTTAGGACAGTTTCTGTCATGTATTGATGAGTTTATAGACAGTTTGTTCTGTTCAGATCATATTATTGATTGTTCAGAAGCATTTACCTGTTTTTATTTAATCAGGTGAAGTGTTTCTACAGCAGTCATTTTTAATTCATGTTTTCTAATTAAAAATATTTATTTAATCTAATTTTATTAATATTTGATTCTGCTAGTTTGTTTCTCATATTATTGATTGTCAGTAATCTGCTTCACTTCCACTCAGAAACATCCGGCGAGCTGTTTTCCAGCGGAGATAATAAATTCATATTTTTTAATCACAGCGAGCAGAAGAGAGACAGGTGGAGCCAAGAACCTCCACCTCATACATCAGCAGAGTTTCAAATTAAAAGCATCAAATTAACCTTTACAGAGCAGATTAAATGTCAGCAGAAAACACCTGAATACATCACATCCATGTGAGCCATCTAAACCACCTGACGACATCAGGTCCAGGATTATCTGGATTCAGGACTGAGTCTCATATGAAAACAGTGACCACAGAGAAGCTGAAGTGGTTTCTGGTCTCAGGAGTGGGCAGTGAAGGTCTCCCTGTAGAAACCAAAAGACCAAGGAGTTCACGTTGACATGAAGACAGACGCAGTGCATTGTGGGATTATTAGCACTGATTTATTCATGGATGTAAAATAAGAACTGGATACGGCGCCACCGCTCAGCCTTGCTTCCAACTTTTTCCAGTGGCCACTCGCGGTATTGCAGCGAAAAATCCCCCTGCGGCCCAAAAAGCATTTTCCCCATAGACCACAATAGTAAAAGAGACGTCTGTAAAACTGTTGACAGGAACTGCAAACGAGGTCGATTATGACTCTTTCTATTATGAATTTTTGATCCATGGAGGTTTAATATTTGTAAAACTTTCCTCGTGCTGAGAAAAGCAATTTAAAAATCCGTGACGTCATCACATGACGTCTATGGGCCGAGCGGGAACTCGCGGGCGGGGCCAACGGGGGGAAACACTACTGCGCATATTCAGTGGGCTGCATAACCCGGAAGATAGAAACTTTTTCACTGTATGCGCTGGGCGAGCAATTCTCATTGGAATGAATAGGCGCCATCTTTGGGTCCAGATCCAGTTCTTATTATACATCCATGGTTTTATTCCATCATGGGATTTTATCTCACACAAAATGGTCGACATTAAATAATAAACAGAAAGTGATTTCAGCCAATCGCTCTCTGAGCTTCTCTGCTGTGTTTAGATGAATAATCAATTAATCAGAATCAATAATGTCATTGCTTAGAAATTCTTGATCCTGATATTAATACTCACCCTGTTAATAATATTGATCCTGATACTGATAGTGTTACTGATCCTGATCATGGTAATGCTATTGATAGTCATCCTGACACTATTATTGATCCTGATACTGACAATGATACTCATACTGATCCTGATCCTGAACTTAATCTTGATCATGATCCTGATTCTCATCCTGATATTGATACTCACCCTGTCACAGATATTAATCCTGATAGCGGATCCTGATATTGATACTCATCCTAACTCCAATCCTTGAATTTGGTTCTAACACTAATCCTGATATTGATCATGTTAGGATTCAGCACAGACTACCTCTGATTGACGATCGCACATCAGCTTTCAAATTTTAAATTTCAAAACACACAATATGTGACAGATCAATAATATCTGGGTATCTGGAGTTCTGTATAAGTGCAGCGCACCAAACTCCACTCAATATCTTCTTCGTTCAAGGTTGCTCTCCCTCTCTGTCTCTGGAGGTTTCTCTCAGTCAGGAAACGAGCTGTAAACGTTTTGGCAGCTGATCACAGCGTCCTATCAGCACACAGCCCTCGTTAACATCTCACACTAACGAGCTACAAAAGACCGTTTAATGTCAGGAACACAAGAGATGCCAGAACTCTGTTTCCTTTCAACACTCTTCAAACACACACTCACACACACACACACACACACACACACACACACACACACACTCACTCACACACACACTGACACACACACACATGCAGTTCAATTACACAAATATCCCAAAATATGAATGGTTTTTTATGTGCATGTCAAACTGCATCAGGTCGACTTCATCATTTAGATTTAAATAAAGAAGTTGATTAAATACTGAAATAAATCAATGAAACAGAAACGCAGACTGTAAAACCAGTCTCAGATAATAAACACAACAAACCTGCAGGGCAGGACCCGGGACACCGTGGTTCAGGGTCTGAACTTTACTCCATTCAGGACTCATACATGTCCAGAGTCCAGAGTCAGGATCCATCAGTGCAGACCATCACAGCCTGGACCCAACCTGGCCTCAGTCTGACTTATAGAGACTGTTTGTTGCTGTTCACTGTTGTAATGTTCATACATATACTTTTATATATTATCTTCTGGGAAACAAGGAGAGAAGAGGAGGAAGCAAGAAGAGGAGAGGAGGAAGCAAGAAGAGGAGGAGAGTATTTTTAACCATCTGGTCTTTTAAAGATGAATAAAGCAGAAACAAGAGGAAACAGTCTGTGTTTTTGGCTGTATATCACTCAGTGTGTGTGTGTGTGTGTGTGTGTGTATGTGTGTAGGACTTGGCAGTGGCAGAAAGCACCACAGAAGAAGTAGTTGCCAAAATCTCAGTGATCAGACGTCTGATGATCAGATTACTGTCAGTGAATCACTCCTTCAAACCGCTTATTGACAATATATCAATATAATATATGGATATATTATCTATATATAGATCATCTGTTCAGTTCGTAAGGAGGTCAGCAGTCACACTGTTTGTAGAGGAAACATCCTGCACTCTGAAGTCTAGTTTCACATTTCATTAGGCTTTTAAAAAATTATACGTGTGTGTATATATTCAATTCAATTCAATTCAATTCAGTTTTATTTATATAGCGCCATATCATAACAAAGTTATCTCAGGGCACTTTTTCATATAGAGCAGGTCTAGACCGACTCTTCATATTTACAGAGACCCAACAGTTCCCACCATGAGCAGCACCAGGAGACAGTGGCAAGGAAAAACTCCCTTTTAACATATAACATATAACATATATATATATATATATATATATATATATATATATATATAGAGAGAGAGAGAGAGAGAGAGAGAGAGATTTCTTGTTATCCATTGGTTTAATGTATTCTAATATTTATCTTTTGTTTGTAGTCGAAGTTATTGTGACTGATGTTGACACAATAAGACACAGAATGATTGAAAATAAATGTTAAATATGTATATGTGATACATTATGATTATTGATTGATCAGTGATTGTGAAGAGAAAAAAACGGTCCCTGTCACGTGACTGTGTTTCCTTGCTAACAACATGGCTGCCGAGGATCTGCCGTCTGAATTTGACGTCGTCATTCTCGGCACAGGTACAGAAACACCTGGTTGTTGTTAGGTACTATGATCCAGATCACGTGTCTGAATGTGTCTCTGTTCGGTCTGACCGGTGTTCGGTCCCAAACATCCCGGAATCCCGGTTTAAACGGGTCCGCTCCGGGAACACAGGCTGTGGTTAGCCTGTCGTTAGCTATCGGCTAACGGCCAGTTCATTTTAAATGACAGCGGCTAGCAGCTAACGACCAGGCTGGTGTATTAGCTCGTGTAAACAACAAACGTGCACAAACATCAGCGCTCTAACACAGCTGCTGGTACTAGTGGGCTTTGTTACTGTTAGCAGCGGAGCTAACCGCGGTGTTAGCTAACGTTAGCTTCGTTACTTTCTGTATTCTCTCAGAGCTTTAGCCTGATGCTAACAGGCTAACGAGAGCTGCTGTGTGATCGGAACGTCACGTGATGTTATGATGCTGAATCAGAAAAACTTTATTGACAGCAGTCTGTGACGTCTCACACGATAACACCGAGTCAAAACACAACCAACACTGTGTGTGTGTGTGTGTGTGTGTGTGTGTGTGAGAGAGAGAGAGAGAGAGAGAGAGAGAGAGAGAGAGTGTGTGTCCTCGTCTCCTCTCCTCGTGTCCATTCCTTGTCTCCTTGTCTCCTCTTCTTGTCTCCTTATGTCCTCTCCTGCGGTGGTTGTTTACTTATTGATCATGTGTCCAGGTCTTGCTGAGTCGGTGGTGGCAGCAGCCTTCTCCAGAGTGGGACAGAGAGTTCTTCATGTGGACAGGTCGGTCCTGGAACACCTGTCCAGTCTGTTCTGTCATGTGACATGAAAGTCACCTGTCAGCGAGCTGCAGGGCAGAATGACGTGTCTGATGTGATGATAGAAAAGTGATCAATAATAATATTAGTATTTAATACACAGTCGGATCATGAAACACCTGGCAGGTGACCCTCTGTGTGTTTTCAGGAGGAGTTATTATGCAGCGAACTGGGCCAGCTTCACCTTCAACGGCCTGCTCACCTGGATACAGCAGCATCATGTGAGTACAACGATGCGCTCTGATTGGCTGCTGAAGTCACTCCATGTTCCTGCAGAGGAACTACAAACATGGAGGATTGTGCTGCTGCTGAGCATGATGGGAGAGAAGTAGAAAAGGTTTTCAGTGAAGTATTGATCACTCAGATGGATCACTGAGGGCTGATCAGATTATTGATCAGGTTATTGATCAGATGAATGGAGTCTGCTGTATAAGTACAGGTAGTCCATCAGTGAAAGTAATCTGTGTGCGTGTGTGTGTGTGTCTGCTGGTAGGAGGAGTCTCAGCCAGAGGAGGTCCAGGATTGGTCGAGCCTATTGGAGGAAGGGGAGGAGCTGATCTACCTGTCAAACTCAGATTCCGCCTCCATCAGTAACCTGCAGGTGTTCTGCTACACCAGGTAAACTTCCACCTCAGAGTCTGACAGGGGTTGGACCGACCCATGCTGGTCTCGTCCCCCCAGCTGAGTCCTGATACAAACTCTTGATAAATTTCACATTAAAAGCCTGAAATCAAATAGATGAGACACAGAAAGCACCAAGTTATTCATTTAGTTATTAATGTTCTCAGTGAGGAAGAGGAGGAGGAGGAGGAAGCTCATAGTGCTGGTCCTCCAAACACCACAGAAGAAGAAGCAGGAGGAGCTGATGAAGACACTGTCAGAGAAACTCCGGAGACAGAATCTGCAGGTTTGATTCTGACCAAATATTGATCTTCACCAAAACATTTTAATGTAATAATCAATACGTGTTCAGTCTGATCAATCAGATCTTTGACGGGATTTTCATCTCCTGTTTAAACCTAAAGACAAACGGCTCAGTGTCTCTTTTCTTCCAGATTCCAAAGAAGAAGAAACGAAGGAGAAACCAGAGGAAACAGCAGACGGAGAGGAAGAGGAGCAGGTGAGGAAGGAGGAAAGGATCAATAACCAGCTGAGGTATTTTACAGCAGCAGGTTCTGATCGGTTCTGTATCAGCTCTCATCAACAACTTATATTAACCCATAACAGCTAATCACAGCTCTGAATGATGTTTCATCCAATCACACAGGCCTCCCAGACAGAGGGGGAGGAGCCAGAGGTGGATCAGCCAGCCCCCTCTGCTGCTCAAAGCCAATCAGAGCCAAGCAGGAAGAAGATTAGCTACGCTCAGCTGGTGAAGGAGGGACGCCGGTTCAACATCGACCTCGTCTCCAAGGTAACATGATGTAATATAATATAGCATATAACATATCAATATAAAGTAACATCACATGTTCTGTACGTTATATTCATATAATAAATCAGCAGATCAGCAGCTGAGAGTTCTTCTCCTCCTCCTCCTTCTTCTCCTCCTCCTTCTTCTTCTTCTTCTCCTCCTTCTCCTCCTTCTCCTTCTTCTTCTTCTTCTTCTTCTTCTCCTCCTCCTCCTCCTCCTCCTTCTTCTTCTTCTTCTTCTTCTTCTTCTTCT